>BOSO01004380.1:156183-178357 GCA_018403395.1 Gorsachius goisagi
TCTTTCCTATAGGCCCCCTTTAGGTACTGAAAGGCCGCAATCAGGTCTCCCCGCAGCCTTCTCTTCTCCAAGCTAAACCTTATTAGCTTGGGTTAGTTTACTATTTCCTATTAAAGGAAAAAAAAAAAAAAAGTGCTTTTAGTCATGAAAAAAACCCAAAGCCAGAAGGCGCACCTGTCAGGGCAGTCAACGACCCGCAGTTCAAGGCTGCCACCTCACACTTATCCGGCACATCGTTGCCCACTTTGTTCCCAGCCCCTGCCTTCCCCGGGCCGTACCCACGCAGCCCCCTTCCCGCCCTTCCCTCAGGCCGGCCCCAGTCGCGCTCCCTGCCCCAAGATGTCCCCCGCGCCTCCCCTCACAGCCTGCCCCGGGGCCCGCCGCCTGCCGCCCCAGCCGCCACGCCCGGCCCCTCTCCTCCCCTCCGCAGGGGTGGGCGCCGCGGGGGCGCGCCGAGCTTCCGCCCGGGGAGCGGGGCAGGGCGGAGACAGCGGCCGCCGTCAGGGCAAGCGGCGCGGTTAAGATGGCGGCTCCCCTGACTGGGCAGGCGGGGGCTGTGCTGCGGGACCTGGCCCTGAGATCTGCCCGCCTGCGGGGCATCTTCCCGGTGAGTGAGCCCGGCCGCCGCATCTCGCCAGCTCTGCTCGTGGCCCAGGCGCCGAGGGAGGGCGGTGGCACCTGGCGCCCCGGGGAGCCTCTCCTCAGTAGCCGCCCTGCTCCCCGTCCCCTCAACCGCCGCTTCCCGCCCCCTGAAGCCGCCTTTCCCCCGCGGCCGGCGGGGCGCTCCCCGCGCAGCCTCCCCCCGTACGCGCCCGTTGCTCGCAGCTGCAGGGAGGTCTTTCGCTTTCCGCCTCGGCGGGGCTCGGGCTGCTGCTCGTGTTCCGTCGGCCGGAGGATGCGTTAAGCCTGAAGCCGCGCCGTGCTCTTCGCGGTGGAAATAAACAGACCCAGCGGCCCTCGCCCGATCGCGCCCGGCGCTTTGTGGGGTCGGGGCAAAGGTCTGGCTGCGGCCCCACCGGGTCAGGGCTGACCCGAGCAAAGCGTGACCTGAAGCACCAGCTCTGAAAACCTCCCTGCCCCTAAAACTGAAAGTACCTTTGATTATTTTAATAGCAGAAATAGGCGACACCTTGCACAAAGTACTGTCGTTTACCGAAGCACGTTTTGGGTGGCAGCGTGGGGCTGGCTTTGGCTTTGTGCTGGTGGGGGAGGTCAGGCTGGAGTGAGGGTGCCCCAGTTGCGCTTGCCTGGAAGGGCTGGTCGTTGCTCTGACTTCCCGGTGGCCTGGAATCTCAGAAGTGTGATGGGAAAGAGTAAGTGGGCCTCCTTGAAGAGCTTGCGTTGAGGAGCTCTCTGGAGGTGTAGCGGGAGTTCTTTATTCACCTCGACAGCAGAAATGCTGCAGGTAAAATGAGATATGTGCACTTCAGACATCTCTGGTGCCTTTGGCAACCAGCCTTTTTATTTTGTCTTCTTATCAGATCAGCAACTGCACGGGAATCTACTCTGGTCCACGCTTCTGAGCATAAGTATTTTCCCAGAAGCGAAAGCCTCCCGAGTGAACAGAGCTTGTTTCTAGCTGGTTCTGCTCTGCAGGTGCTGCTGCTGTGGGTGCTCGTGGCTGCCAGTGTACGGCTGCACGGGATGGCTGTCGGATAAAGCATGATGTTGCTGCTGCACGTAACTTGCATTGTACATCTACTTTTGTGTGATTTATCTGTTAACCTGAAGGAAGTTAGCTTGGTTTTAAATCTGAAGTCTTTTGTGCCTGAATTTCCTTTTTTCATGGCGGGTATAGTATGTAGCAGTTGGGTGCAACTGATTAATTGATTTAGTGTATATCTATTTCACGTATACACACACACAGAGGGGCAGAGAGTGTATATGTGTGTGTATACATACACATAAATGTGTATATACATATTTAAATCTATTTGTGTTGATGAGCAATCCTGTCTGTCCCAACAGTGTTTGGTGTGTTATGTGTTACATAGCTGAAGACGTGTTCCTGCCATCGTGACTTACGTGACTCTGATCCTGCAATGAGGAACTTGGAAGTAACATCCCTGTTTTTGTGTGTGCCCCTACTGTTTCTGTAGGGCTCTGATCTGGAGGGCTTTTGTAGAGCTTGGGTACGGAGCGCTGTCTGGACAGAGTCATCTCGGAATGAGGTGTAGAAGTGCTTTGGTTGAGCTCGGTTTCAAGCCCAGTCTTTACCTGGTGCTGCGGTGGGGATTTGAGGTAGAGGTGGAAATTAGGAGTTCATGCTCTATTCTGTCATCTCTCAAAGCGTGGAGTGATCCTTTAAGTTACCCCGCTGAAATCACTGGATATCAGCTCAGATTCTCAAGAGTATTCTTGGGATATTAAGGTGGCCAATTTTTTTAGAAAACCTTTTTTCTTTTCTGTGTGTTACTTATGGAATAGAGGTATTGAACTTGTATTATAAATCACATTTTATTATTGTGGTTTTGAACTCTGACAGATGAGAGCATCTCCCAAGATCCGTGCTTTCCAAGTAGACTATTTTCAAGAACCATGTCAATACTGTATAACAACAGATCAAGTTCTTCAAGTAAAACACTTTGCTGTAGAAAGGTCTTTGTTTTTGCAACGTTACTTGTAGAATTCCCATCTAAATAATATCCAAACCTTCCGCTGTCTCAGACTTTTAAGCTACAAATAAGTTCATCAGCCAGAGTCAGGATTTCTGTCCTAAGCTGTCTGAGAGTAAGAGAGTCCTTCCATTGAAAGACTTTCTCTCATTTGTGTCATTCGCTACTTGGCTCAGACCAGATGTTACACTGTTACTTTTATTTATTTATTTACCATAAACTAGCAAACCCTGTCCTCTTCTCAAAGCCTATCACATTGTTCTTTTCACATATGGTAAGGATATAATCAAGAAATATCAGTCTTAAACTTTGTTGTTTTGGTAGCCCTGTGTGAGTACATACTTGGTGAAGTTTAAAATCTTCATGACTTACTGACTGTTGAAGTGGTGTTTGTATGCTTTCTGTCTGTTGCAAAATTTCTTATTATTTCAAAAGTATTGATGTTCATAGCTGTGTTGAAACAAGCTTTTTGAGAAGTTTGGTTGTATACTGTCATAAGCTACACAAAAACATTTTTCTGTGTAACTTCATTTTAAGAGCGGAAAAAATGGTACTTGATCCTATCACATGAAAATATTTTATTGTCCTTCTGCTTTCCCTTTGGCCCTTTACCTTTTTATAACCGTTGAATGTTTTTTACTGTTTTTACTTTTCATATTCTTGATGATAGATTCAGTTCTTTGTGCTTTTGGAGTTTAAATCTGACCAAGTGTTTCAAGAAGATAAAAGATAGATTTCAGTTGTCTTCAGCGCATGTGGACAAGCGTATTTAGACCTGCTCTTTTACTGGAGCAATATGTGTAAAGAGCTGTGACAAATGCTTCAGGGACCACTCTGCAGCAGAATTCAATCTTGTTGGCTAGCAACAAATAGGCTCCATTGAAGGCTGTTTATTTGAATGGGAGTTGGATTGGGCCCTTTGGGAGAATGCTGTGTTTTCAAAATAGCTTCAGATGCAGTGGATTTCAGTGATGAATATAAATAAGGAACAATTAAATCAAAATAATGAAAAAAAAAAATTGTGTAAGGTAACTTCAGTTTTCTAATACAGTGAGCAGATTGGCTGGTGCATTGTGCAAGCCTACCCTAGCCTTCAGAATGATCTTCAGTCCTGCCATAACATTTCAAAATTTCATGCATGTTGAAAATATTTTTTTTTAAAAAAAAAAAAGGGGGGGGGAAAAAGATGGAATTAAATAATATTCCTGTTATAAAATCTGATGAATGCTATATATGTTAAAAATAGGGACTTGAATACCTGTAAAGCCTCATTAATACTGAACAGAGAAAGTTCTGTCTTTGTTAAGGTATCAGCTGTGAGTTTAATGATCTTCCATGCAACAGAAAACATTACTGAAAGTAACTTTAAATTCATGACTTCAGAAGCGACTTCAATGCCAAATTATTATTATTATTTTTTTTCTTGGCTTTGTGTTGAGTTCTTGAAAGTTTCTTGAAGGTTCAGAATATTCCCATATTTGGCTTTTGCTAGTTGACAGTTTTGGCATAATAACTTTTACATTTAGAAGCAGGAAATACATGAGTCTACAGACATTCGCAAACAGTTTTTTCTATAGGTACCTAAACCAAATGACTAGCGAGCCCTCTTCAAAGTCTGGGCAAAACTGAAATGCCAATGTGGAGCAGATGTTTGGCCTGCTCCTCCTGGCACTTCCATTAAACGCATCCCTTTTCGAGATGAAAGAAGGAAATGAAAACATAAATATAATCTTAGACTGTAATTTTTAAAAAAATGGTTTTCAAATTATTTTTTCAGTTAGTTTTATACTGGTGGAACTTCTGCCTTGGGAGGAATCTGACACAGATATTCACAGCTTTGTCTTGATGTAGAAAAGCTGCACTTTGCTGCATTTATTTACCTTTCTTTGTACTTATGTAGGTATAATCAGAGGATAGGGCTAATTAGGTAATAAGAGACAGCCTTGAGGTTGAGAATTAGCTGGGACACCTGTGGTCTTAAACTTGGCTATGAATAAGTAAACCCTTCCTCCTGGCCCTCATCTGAGCTCTCAACCAGTTTACCTAAAGAGAATCCTGATCTTGCTTGGGTATATTTAGGATTGATTAAATTTTTTGCTATAAAAGCAAGTGTTTTTTCATTTGTCCGCCTCCCGAGGCACTAGATAAAGTGTCAATAGACAAACCCTGTGTTTTCTTTACAGGTATCTGAGTAATTGTTTCCTCCTGTTTTTCTCTGGAATATTGTCAGTGCATGTGGCAATTTTTTTTTTTTTTAACTTTCATTTGGTCTTTCAGGCTGATGACTGCCAACAAGGGTGCTATGAAGAATGAGTGAAGATACTGAGATTCTTTTGGGAATACAGAAAAGTGAGATGAGGGTTTAGAAACACTTGGGGTTTGGTTGTTTCTTAGATAATTTCTCTACTATATTTTCCTGTCTCTTGTTTGGAAGGTTCCTTTTCAGCAAAAATTGGAAATATATTAATTTGTTTCTTAAACATATGATTCTCCCCTGTCCCATTTTGGGGACTCACAGGTACAGTTCCAGGATTACTCAACCCCAACTGATATATTTTTTGTTGCTGTTGACCACACCTATAACGAGTCTTTCAGCTCATTATTGCCTTGGCCAGTCCAATCTTTCTGTGCATGTTTGAGACTCTGTTCTGCAGGTTTGAGCATATCCAGAAAATTTCTTTCTTTAATACTCTCTGCTGAGAAAGCCAGTTTCTAGCCATCTGTGAATCAGTTAGCTGTATACTCATCTCTTCCATGCTCCATAGCATTTTAATAAAACATGGGACATAGAAATCATGTTATCTGTGCAACTGATTATGACAGTAACTTTGGAACTGGTAATTAAACATTGATCCATAATTAATAGCTGGCTATTGATCTTATTTTAACTAGATAACAGAACAGGAGTAAGTGTGAAACTAAGAGAAGTTAAGATTGACTATTGTGAAAAATTCCTTAATAGTGGAGGTACGCTGTGCTGCTGAATAGAGGCTGTTCAAGTCTCTGTTGTGTGAATGATGGTTAAAACAGGTTCTAAACTGTAAGCTGAAGCCCTCCTTTAATATAGCAATGGAAATAAGAAAATAAGAATTCAAGATTGATGAGTTTTTTGTGGTGTGGGGTTTTTTTTGTGACATTACGCTGATGGTGATGATCTTGTATAATTAGTGGCTAAATGTTGACTGTGAAGGAAGTGAAAAATAGCAAGTATTTACGCTTATTTGTTGGAACACTGTTTTAACTGTTTTTCACTTAAATGGCTGAGATTAAAATAGTCTAAAGTAATGCCATAAATTTTGGGAATAGAGGAACTGACATTTAGAGCTCGCTTTAAACATGACATGAGATGTTATGTGAGAGAACAGCTGGAATGCATGGAGCTCTATCTAGGGAGGGTTGATGACCCAGCTGAGAGACTGTGGGTCAGGATAAGCAGGTAGACCTACATTATTGACTATGTTATTGTACATGCCTGCTATGGGCAGCTTGGTCAGCAAGAATCAAATGAAGCTTCAAACAACTGGAGGAAGCCTCATGTTAGCAGGCCCTGGTCCTCATGGGGGCTTCATTCACTCCAGTATCTGCCAGAGCGACAGTGCATCAGGGCACAAGTAATCCAGAAGGCTTCTGGAGAGCATTGATAACAACTTCTTAATGCAGATGACTGAGGAGCCGACAATGGGAGACGCTACTGGACCACATGCATACAAACAAGGAAGAACTAGCTGGATGGGGATGCAAAGATCTGGGCAGTCTGAATTTATGAAGGGGAAATCCTTGGCTAACCTGATAGCCTTTCCTGGTGTGATGACTGGCTTTGTAGTTGAGGGAGGAGCAGTGAGTGTTGTTTATCTTGCTGGGTACAGCATGGGCTGTAATAAGGTACTAGGAGCGAGGCTGGGAATACTTCCAGTTTCCTTAATCAGTGAAGTAATGTAATCATCCTTTGGGCTTGGAAGTTCTGTTCCATTGGATAAAAATCTTTTTCCTTCCTCTTCCTCCATACAGTCAGGCCATATGTTTTAATAAGTTTGTCAGTGCCATTCAGAACCGTGCATACTCTGACGAGTTTTTTTAAGGCTATGTTTAATTTACCTGTGATCTATGCTACAACTATTACACATTTGGATTTGGGGAGCTGCACAGAGCTTTTTAGGTCAGGCATCAACCAAGGGTGGAAAAACCCTGGTGCATAACCAGTCATCTTGGGATTTTTCCCACGTCCTCTCAGTTATTAGTTCTATGTGTAGTGCTAATGGAGAGGTTATTTTGGTCAGTACATTTTCAAAATCTTCTAGCTGCCCGATAGTCTATCCAAGGTGACAAAACCGTGGCAGACAGAGGTGTCAGTCTGTCAGATGGGGGAGTGAGGAGTTTTGAGTTCTCTGCAGTCCTGTAGCCTGTTACAGATTATGGATTGTAATGTCTGGTCATTTTTCAGTATTTTCTTCCACTGGTGTAGAGATGTCTCATCCCACGCCACATTGGTAGCATCTGTTAAGAATGAAATAAAATGAGATTTTATGATTAAAAAGCAAAATATGTTTTTAAGTCCCTGATGTCAGTAATACATCTTATTCCTTTGAAAGTCTAGTAATGCAGATAATCTGAAGAACCATCCATCACAGCCAGTTGTCTAGGATATTTTTTAGACCATTCCTATAGCAGTGGGAGATTTGAGGTGGAGGTGGGATCTCTTGCTTGGTGTTTGTCACAGGGCTGCCCAGGGCCAGGAGGAGCACTTGGGAGTTTCTGACCCTGCAGAGCTGGCACTTTCCTCCTTGTCCCCCCCGGTGTGGGAGGTTGGCTGCGGTGTTTCTGGCTGGTTAAAGGTTGGATTTCTGCCACCAAATGTAATGCTTTGTTCATTACTTTGCTGTCTATTATGAGCAGCCATTTTGTGTCGGCATTGGCTTTGCTGGTGACCTCAGTCACATAGTGCCTGATTAATGTTATCAGCTGCCAGGTAGGCAGTGCTTTTAAAGAGCTACTTGACGAACATGCTTCTGATGAAGGATTGCTCTCCCATGCTCCCCTTGCTCGCTGATTAGCTTTTACCATACACCCAGCTTCCACGTGTCTGTAAGTCTCAAACATTCTTAATGGCTGAGCACAGATGGTGAATGCTATGTTTCTAGGAAAGAAGCAATTGGAGATTGTTTTGGTTTAGGGATGAGTTGAAATAGACTTCCATTTGCCTGGAAAGCTTAATCAGGGGTGGTAGAAATGTAGAAATCCACTTTAAGGTCAGAGTCTTTGATGAAGAGATGCTGCTGCTCGCAGTGTCCTAGGCTTGCTTTGAGATTTGAGAATGGCAGCAGGGGGAATTTCCAATAGGAATAATGGAGAAATATTAATAAAGAAATGACCTGCAAAGTAAGGAAAAACATTCATAACTTTTGGCTTCCTATTAAAAGCATACATTCATTGATTATTCTGTGGCAGTTTCTGGTTTTTCCCCAGCTCTGCCCAAGCAGCCAGAAGGCTGTCTTCCTCTTGTGGGTTTGTTCCTGTCCTGGTTTCAGCTGAGATAGAGTTAATTTTCTTCTTATTACCTGGCATAGTGCTGTGTTTTGGATTTAGCATGAGAATAATGTGATAACACACTGATGTTTTAGTTGTTGCTAAGCAGTGTTTATACTAAGTCAAGGACTTCTCAGCTTTCCATACTCTGCCAGCGAGGGGGTGCACAAGAAGCTGTGAGGGAGTATAGCCAGGGCAGCTGACCCAAAGTGGACAAAGGGGTATTCCATACCATATGATGACATGCTCAGTATATAAGCTTCGGGGGACATTTGGAGTGATGGTGTTTGTCTTCCCAAGAGCCCTGCTTTCCTGGAGATGGCTGAGCACCTGCCTGCCCATGGGAAGGAGGGAATGAATTCCTTCCAGGGTAGAAACTGTTACAGTCCATTCTGCACTAGTTGGTAAACTAGATATGACTTAGACATGCTGTAGAACTCTTTTTGTAGATACTTTTTTATATTTCTTTATTCTACTGCTGTGGGCATTTGCAACTTTATTGCTTGGGAGTGCTATGCTGCTTAGTGCTCAAAGTCATAATCTTCTGTGATGACATAATTGGGTAGCGTGGAAATTATCATGATTTGACTTCAAGTATTAAAGAGCTGGAACAAAAAACCTGTGACTATGTTTCATGTTTGCTTCTCTGTGATGAGAAATGTAGCTCAAACTGTCTAAATTGGCATTTTATTGGTGTTTTCTTAAAATACCAGTGACTCCTAACACTTGAAAAAGTATTCTTCCAGGGTATGGTAGGCATGAAACGCTTCTTTGACAGATACCATTACTTGAGACAGGAATTTAGAAGCATTTCTGATCAACCTATTGACCATGCTTTGAGTTTTCTGATGATTCAGAAAACTTAATTAGGATGAAGTGTACAAAAAATTGATAGTGGGGATACTCTGAAAAGCATACTCTTTATATCTCATGGTTGGTGGTAAAATAGTTTTAGAATTACTTTTTTCCTGGTTATATTTAATATTTAAAGAAATTCTTTATAGTGGCATAAAAGTATAATTTTAATCTTGTTAAAAACTAGGAAATTAAACACTTTATAGGGTGAGAACAAAAATATTAAATTTCCCCTCAAGATATTTAAAATAAGAGTATTTCTGATTTTTGTGGAGAAGATAGCTCATTTTACTTTATGAATGCATATGTGCATATCACCAACAATCTTCTTTCATTTGCAAAGGCAGGGAATGTATTATAGTATTTTCTGCAACTGATTATGCAGTTGTGTATGGTAGTAAGTTTATTTTCATCAGATACTTCAAAGCCATTACTTTTTAGGTCAGGAAAGTATGCTTTTCCTAAAGCTTTGAAGTTTTAAATAAGCAAAATGAACATAATTTGACTAAAATTAATTACTAATGCAAAGCAGAGTTACTGATGGCTAGCACGTTGACAAAAGCAGAAATTGAATCTGTGAATTAATATTCTTGTTTCCTTTACCCAAGCAAAGGCTCTGCAAATTGATTGCAGAAGTATAAAGCTTCTGTAGACATGCTTGCTTCTTGGGCACATGTGGATGTACAATGAGTATTTTTAATACTGTTTTATCCTGCTGAAGTTTGGTTGAAGAATGCGAGAAAAGAAATGCTTTGCGAATGTTTTCTGTAGTAGGTGGGGAGGGCACGTTCCCTACCTAGTGCAAAATTGTTTGGCCCTTCGAGTGGACTAGCAGCTTTTTTGGGGAGGCTGGTTTGTTATGTGACCATAGGCATGTTGTTAAAAATAGAAAGTTTTCACGTAATATCATAGAATGAGGAACCTGCCATGTTTTGGCTGGATATTCAGAACTTGCTCAGGTGAACGTTAGTGGGATTGGAGTATACTCATCTCTGCTCAGTCAGCCTTTAAATGCTAAGCAGAATGCATCAGAGAACTTCTCAGTGTCAAAAGTGTGCTGTCACTTAATTTGCAACAATTTCTGTTTTGGTGTTAGCATGTAAATAGAGGCCTCAGTACTGCCATGGCTGGAGGTGTGGGAAGCAGCTTCTCAGGCTATGTCCTGCTTACTTTGGAGGTCATTCTGTAGAAGCCTGACGAAACAACTGCTGAACAATAGGCTGGCAAGGTATGGGAAATGGAGTAGTGAGGTCAGGGTCTTACTGTTCAAGAGGACATTCTTTTCCACCTTCTCCTCTTATTTTGAGGACTACAGTCCTCACAAAACCATATCTGCAGACACCCAGAAAGATCATCCAGGTGGTAGCTGCTAGGATCTGCCTTGTAGTGCACAAGGATGTGGGCTCAGATTCTGTTTTTCTGAGATTAGGAGAATAAGGATGACAGAAGGAGCTCAAGTCTGACCCTGTGCATGTTGCTGGTAGTTTACAATGGAGCTTAGTGGGTGGGAGAGTGTATTTACAGAATAGCTGTCAAAATCCTTGTGTGTAAGCAAGCTGTAAATAAGTCTATAAAGTATAATCATTACTGGAGACTTTAAATCTGCAATGAGTGAAGGACTTGCTTCAAGTTCATTCTTGTCTCTGCTTCCTTGCATGAGAAGTAAACAGAAGGATAAATCAGAAAGCTGAATTTATAAATGTGATTTAAAGGCACATTGGAACAGAATTGTGTATTTTTTTTTTTTCTTGAGCTAATGACCCAAATGAGTTCTGCAGTGTAGGAACATCACACTGTGCTGCGTATTTTCCAGGGGATTGCAGAGGTTAAGCTTGGGATCAATCAGTTTGCAATCAGACTGATTATAAAAGGACAAGGAGGAGTACAAGATAAAATCAAAAGAACATAGTAGGACAGAAAGGCATGGAGGGAGATGTTTGGGAACCCTTGAAGTAAAAAGGTTTCTTGCAGTAGACAGCTAGCAGGAACGTTCAGGGAACTATTAAGGGAAGCATTATGGTTTTGTTAAAATAACAGTTCAAAATTATCATCCCCACTGCCACCCTGAGTACATTTACTTGGAGACTGGCGAAGCTTTAAATAATCCTTACCATTTTATGTGCAATACTGCAAAATCTCCAAGATATAACCGAGATGTTTCTAAAACTTCGTGTTTGTCATGTGCATATTGCTATGACAGGTAAAATGGAAAGGTTTCTGAATAGATACTGTTCCTTTTTTGAATCCAATCAATATGGCTTTGTTAATCTAAGTTTTAGAATTGTGAATATGTGAATGATTTTGGTGTTGTCTTCTGGAGTCCTCTTCTGTTTGTGTGGCATTTGTAAAAGTGCAGAAAAATTATACTGTTTCATATTTGAGCCACTGTGGAAAGATTTAGAAGATGGGTTTTAATGAAAGAGATAAATAAGCAAAGAAAGCCTTTACAGCATCCAGCTACTTCAGAACTGATGGTTGCACTCCTGATGTTCCTCTTTCCCAGATGAGGGATTCCACCATCGAGAGAGGAAAGAAAACGCTGAATCAAAAATAAAGAAGGCTTTCAAAGTATCATTATATGTTTCCAAACAGAATATTGGTTAATGTGTCATTACAGTTAAATATATTTTTTTAGTGGCAGGGAATGTTGGTTTAGAGGTGGAAGAGGTAAATCCTCATGAGCATTTTACATACTTAATGAATTCATTTTGAGGTAGTGGGTAGTGAATGAAATGTTCAATCCCCCCAGTCATGATGGCATTTAAGTTTTGCTCTTAAAAAGCTTGTATAGAGCCTTGTATTTTTAGATTCAGTTACCTTGCAAAGATGACAGTTCAGCTAGTGAACGAGTTTGGGGAGGGTTCACGCACTTCAGTGGGGAAATTGGGGGAGAGTGAGGGAGTTTGATTCATGACTTTACTTTGGGGTCAAATCCAGTAGGCTTATTTCTTTAGTTAAATCATTCACTCTCCTGGGTTAATTTTAACATTCAGAGTAGGCTGTTTAGGTTGAGGCCGAAACTGTTCTTTTTCTAAATGGTTTCTGCAGGACCTTGCTACTTTGAACTCTCCTGTATTACACATAAATGTCAGGCCTTCGTATTCTGACTAAAAGCACACTCTGCTGCAGTCTCTTGTGTCTGACTTTGTATTTTCTCCTTAAAAAGTGGAAGTATGGCTTATATGTCTATATCATGTAGAGTGTATTTTATAGGTTTTTATTTGATATCAATTGCTGTTCATTTCAACATTATTATTGAAATAAAACTCCTTTGGCAAGACGTGAAATTTGAAGGGGAAAGTAATATTGTTTCTCATTTAAATTGTGTATGAATAAGTTATTACAAATTGACAGATATTGTTTGTAGTGATTATTTTCTTGAATGAAAAACCAATTTATATTTCCTACTTAATTTAGAAACTTAAAATTCTTAAGATATAAAAAGATAAACTAGATACAGCCCTAACACAAGCAAAGAGAAATTATGAGTTGAAAGTTTAATAGCTGCTTTTGTTTTCAGGGCTGTGTTGCGCTGCACTAAATCTGCAGATGGACAGTCTTTTGCTATACTATTCCTGTGGGTAGGTTAGAATTTATTGGTAACGACAACAACAAAAGAGTACAGTAGGTGGTTGTGTGGAAAATGCAATGTACCATATTCTTCAGCGTCCCTAATTGGAGTCCTTCAATCTCTGCCCTGGTGAGCTCAGTGGAGCTGGTGTATCACTCAGAGCTTCTCAAACAGTCCCTACCTGTTAGAGCATCCCTGTATTAACGCATGCCCAATTCGGCATGTGCCTCCACAAGGGTTTATAAAGCGCTGATGCTTGTATGCCAGATGAACCTGTGTTCAGGAGGGTCAGAATCCTGAGGTGTAAGTTCCCATGCGCATAGGCGTGAAGGTTTCTGCTGCAGCAGTAGGTGTTTAGGTCTGTACAGTTCTGAAAACTTATGCCTTTTTGAGAGAGTTCATCCTGAGCATTTGCTTGCCACCAGGCTTTTATTATTCCTTTAAATAGTGTACAGTATGTTCTGATTTAATTTGTTTTGAAACAATTCAGCCATACTTTATAATGCCTTATGGAACTCATCAATACTGCCTCTATATCTGTCTAATAAGTGTTTGGTAAATTAGCATAATCATTAAACAAACAAATTCTCATTCTGTTAGTAATTGGTGACTGCCTGTTTTTCACCAGACAAGTGATGTCAGCTGGCATTTACTAGTTGTTAGTATGCTTTGTTATCTACAGGTAGGTAATCTGTAGTTTATATCCTTGCCTTGTTATGTTGCGTTAGTATAATCACTGCTGCCTGGCGATGGAAGAAAAGTAGTTTCTCTTAACTAAAAAGGATGAGATGACTAAATATACCTTCTTTAGCTTTCTAGTTACAATAGGTTCCTTGTCTAAAATTGATGTGTTACTAGTTCAGGAAAGCTCATCCTTTTATTTCTGTGATGTTTGTCACCATCTTGATGTTTCCTGCTGTGATTCCTGCCTTCCTATCTCTGTTTTGCAGTGGCTCCTATTAAAAGAACCTTGCAACATGACAAGAGAAATTGGCTTTTCCTTGAACTATGTGCAAGTCTTCAGGGGAAGATTTAACTAAGTGCTTGTTTTGATTGCATGAACTAGAATTAAAATGGTGACACAAACACCTAACAGTAATAAAGAAAAAAAATTCTTTGGCTGTTTAAACCGTAGACTTCTGAACTGTATCTTTCCTGGAGTGTTACTGTTCTCTACAATGAATTGCAGTGAATATGAGTAATTGCTTCAGAAGGAAATGTGGAGTTGAGTTGTTAGTATGTAGTTTCATGTTGCCTTCCCCAGGCTTGTTTTGCCACAGGCAGTCCGACTGGTGTCCCTGCTACCCAGTGGTAAGGGCAGGCTGTTGTCAGAAGGGGTGGTCTGCCCTCACTGCTGCATCGCTGCGGTGTCTCTTGCACTGGATCTCATTTCACCTGGTCCTCTGGTGGGTTGGGTCATGGAGGTAAGTGGGCAGCAAAAGAAGCTTTCTGCTGGGTTAGCTCCCCTTCAGGCTTGGGGACACGAGGGAGGGCATAGGAGTGAGCAGCCGGGGAGCTGTGCTGGCAGTTTGCCTCCGGGTCACCTGAGCAGAGATCGGAAGCCGCAGCCCCGGAGAAATGACTTCTGGTACCTTGGCTTCTTGGTTTCAAGTAATATGAAGCATTTGGCTGTCCGAGGGGCTATATAGCTGTGTGAGGGTATGTATGTCAGCAATATATGGGCAAGTGGTGGTGAAGTCTAAACTGTTGCCAGCTTTGGCTGGAAAACTGCATAAGGCAGACAGGTGTAACACAGCAGTAGTTTTCCTGGACTGCAGGAGCACGTGGGGAGCAATTGGTCGATTGCTTGAGCATGATGCTATTTAAATGTCACTAAACTGCCTATGGATTGAGTGGCTACACTTCTCCTTCAGTCTAAGCATGACTTAAGGGTGGATTAGTGTTTTCAGAGGCTGCAGAATGCTCAGTTTTGAATAAGCTCATTTGGGTAATTGGAAAACAGTATTAAGGCAATGCTGGGCAAAGATTTTCCAAAATAGGATTTAACTTTGGGCTTTGCTATCAAGATTTGCTCACTCAACTTAATGGCTACATTTTCAGTAATGCGGACTTCTGAGCATAAATGGTTGCCTGTTTCACTCTTGAAATTTTTAAAGTTTGCGTACTTAAACAAAACTTGCACTTTCCAAACTCTTGGCCATCCTCTCAACTGTTTGAGTCTCCTTTTTGTAAACAATTTAACAGTAGAAATCCTAACAATATTATTAACTGTGTGCTTTTTTTATAATGAAGCCTCCAATATTTTTTTTTTCACCTATGAAGAGAATCATTTAGTTATTTAACATAGACATGTTGTTTCAGAGAGTCATATAAGGGTTAGGAATAGTAATAATTATCCACCAGAAGAGGCTGTCTAGCCTTAGTAAACAATGATGTAGTGGCATATTTCATGTGGGTTTCTTCAAATTTTACTTGAAGTTGAGAGTTACATAAACCTTCACAACTGCAGCAACAGATCTCACTCATTCTAAAAAGTGAGTTTTCGGTTCAGTAGTATATAACAGTGAATTGCCCCTACAGTTTATTGATCAAAATGTCATAGCCTTTAAAGAACTGTGAAGTGTGATTTTTTTATTTTTATTTTTTATTTTTTTCGTTTCTGAGACATGCTGCATTTTACTGCTCAAGATATTTGGTGTGGTGTATTTTAAGTAATAAATTTGGACCTAAAAGGCCTATAACTGTTAACTGGAGTTTGTGTGTTGCCTTTGTTTTAATTCAGTTAAAATGAATTCCTGTTTGTAGGAATACATTATGGAACTTAACTCTTCAAAGGTCTTCATCTGTACCTGTAGAAAATTTTAGAATCAAATGCTGATGTTTAAGGTCAAGACTGCTTACGGTGTTTTGATACAAACTATAATAAATAAGCAATTCCTAGCTGCTGCAGACAAAAGTATGGAAACTCTGGTTTTGTCAGGAAAATATTAGACTTTTTCCTAAACTAGCTCACAGAATCAGTTTTATTCTTTATAAATATATCACAGAAGTCTAGACTGAGACTTTGATCAAAATGCTCGATGATGGATAAAGCTGATGGTCTCTGCTGATACGGAAGGGACCTCACTGCCATACTGTATCCAATCTAAAGTGAGCAATTTGGGATGTTGATGGAAGATGGTTTCCTCTGTGGCTTTTAAATAGGATGGTCTGGATGCTAACTCCTTTGGAAGATTAAAATTATCGATTTGTGGTAGGTATCAGGACATTACTAATGAATGATATTTGCTGTCCTGTTTTTCATAATATACCCATAGGTATGTGGCGTTAATCATCTTTGGGAAGAAGGGGATGTGTGGTTCGACTTAACATGGCAGATGTTACAGCTGATCGCTTTTACCATGAGTCTTTCCATTTTCTTTTGTGCTTGAAATGCACAAAGAAAAGAACAAACTGTAGTCATCTCTGTATGCTTGCTTTTTATGACTTACATTTCTGATAAACTTCTGTTTAGTGTAGTGCCTTTTTCCTAAATTTTTGTTTCTTGTCAGACTAACTCTATTCTTCATGTCAGCACTGCCAGCAAACTGAAGTAAGTGGTTTAGTTTGTTTTTGGTGGCTTGTGTGGTTTATTTCAAGTATATGACATAATAAAATGTACCTCTACCTGAGGTGGTTTATATGCAGGTACACCATATAGTTGTATTTCTGATGGTTCCTTTTTGATAGGAACTTGTCCTATAACTTTGTCAATTACAGTAGCTGTATGTCAATAAATACAATAAAGGTTTATTTCTTATATTGATGAATGGTATGCTGTTTCATTACTGTCATCATTGCCTATCTGTTTTCTTTCATGTGCGCCTGGAATTGTATTACATGTCAGAGCGCACAAATTGAATAATCTGGAATGCTGTAGAATGTGTTGGGTAAGCAAATAGATTTTTTTTTTTTTTTTTTTTTTTTTTCCTAAATGCTTTCTTTTATTTTAGATAAGAACACACTGCCTTTTTATTTTGGGTATGGGATGCAGACTTGCCCATAGACACTGCAGTTTTTCTCCCCAGATGACTTATTTCCAGTATAGCCATTGCAATATAGTCCATATTTATAAAACTGGATACTATATAGGTTTGACATATAATCTGCATTCATGCAGAGATAATTTGCGTTGGTAGAGCTCTTTTATACTGGCACAGGATCTATTAGTGCAGTTACAGCTACATTACTATAGTGGAGCAGCAGAGGGGGAAGACAGTAGTTTGCATTTATTTGACCAGCTTTACCATCAGGTGCTTTTAAGAGATCCATCTTTGTTTCATGATGTTAATACTGGCTTCCATTCACACTATGAATGAAAAGGGAATGTTGGATGTCGCTAAAGTGTGTCTTCCATTTAACAGCCATGGAATAAAATGCATTAAGTTAGGTTAATGTAAACAGTAGAGCTGCTCAAATTATATAGCTGTGTCAAGGGATGTTCAATTATCTAGAAATTTGCTTAGTGGTGGTTGTGTTGTTGCTGTTGGCTTTTGTTTTCTTCAATAGTGCTGATTATCACTGGATTCTCTTCCCCTAGCTGGAATTACTTGGCTTTTTTCAAAAGTACAGATTTAACCTGAAGATACGTGCTAAGAGAAAATAAGTATTTAAGATTAGGGTGTTTTTTTTTTTAATTGAAATTGTCTAACCATGATCACTGAACCCAATATGGTGAAATACTTAGTGGTGGATGTTTAGCCAAGGTACTTCCATGTGGAATTAGGCATGAAATGGCACAAAATTTTTTGAAATTCATTTTCGTAAGACCAAAAGGTCTTGATTGTAACAGAGATCATAATTTGACTTGGTTGACTGTCAGGCTTGACCCTTCAGTTCTTTTCGACAGTTTCTTTATATGCTTGTTATGGAAGAGAGTTAAGTGATTCATTCATGTTTGAAGAAAATATGTGGTGCTTAACAGAATTCTACAGTGGCGTCTGCCTGAAAGTGCTGTTTTCCAGCCCTTGTTGCTATCTTCAAGAATTATTTTACTTTATTTTGCTTTTTGGAAGAATGCTGTCTTGTAGTAGTGGCTTATCATTGAGTTGAGGGGTAAGTGCAAAGTTATGGCAGTTGGTAATACTGCTGGCTAAAAATGTTTCCATCATAAGCTTCGTTTGTTCTACTGACGCAGCTACTTGTAAAGCTCTGCTATGAGCTGATTTATCTTCAAAAAGCTACTGACTTTTTTTTTATGCATGCATGCCATCATGGTGTTTTCTGCTTGTTTATTAAAGCTTGTCTGCTTATCTTACCTGTTTCAGTGCTATTTGGTACCTGCTGCATACAGGCTATACTCATCAGTCTTGGGGTCAACCTTAGTGGTTTTACCAGGGAGGCCAAAGAGTGGAAAAACAATGTTATCTTGAGCTAATACTGAGCATATAGGCTCAGATAAGAAATAATTGGTAGTTTAGTTTGATGAAGCTTGCATTACTGATGCTGCTTTTGTTTTGTGGTTATAAGGAACACTTATTTCTGAGCAGAGTTTTGCTGAGGTAGTTAACATGCAATTTGCAAATTTCTTGGCAAATACTTCAAGCGAGTTTCTCCTGGTTTTGTGTGTGTGTTTTCTTTTTTTCAAAAGCAAGCACTCAAAAGGTACCTACTGGGTCATCTGAAAGATGTTGCACATCAGAGTAGTTAATGCTGCACATATATATGAAAGGACAAAGAAGTCTCTTTGTTGCAATGTTTTCTAAATATTTCTAAATGTGTATTGAAGTTGATGCCTGCTATAAAATGTATTTGTAGTTCCACTCCTGTTAAACTATATTGTTCTTATTTGGCCCATATTATTCAAATAATGTAAATTATTTTTTGTTGCCATAGGACAGCTCAAATATTGGCAAATTGAGTAGTGGAAGAATCTAATGCAGCTCTTCTCCAAATACATTATTCATGCAGAGCCCATAGCATTTTATATAAAAACCAAATGAACAAAAAGAGGTGGGAAATAAGAGATTATGCAGGTTACATGAACAATCAGTCTTTTTCTCTAGCAGTAGTTGATAAACCACTGATACAGTTATGCAATACCTGGCCATGTTAAGATGGTGCAGATGCGATGTTTGCTTTCTTGATGCATTTGCCACTCATTAAAATGATATGGTACATGTGTTATTGGATCAAACATGTTATCTAGGTACATAAAGAAGTAGCTTTGAACAGAAGGCTTGTCAAGAACAAAAGGCACAGTAACTAGTAACTTTTCTGAAATCCACATCTGTTCTAGACCTTTGGTCCGTATTAGTGTGATTCTGACTGATAACAAAAAGCTTGGAGAGTAGAGAAGGGAAGAGATGTTAGAGGTGAACCCCAACCATATAAATTCTTTGTCCTTTTCGAAAATGCCAAATAATTCCAGGCAGCAGAAGAGAATCCAGTGTGAAACTTGTACTTGATTAAGTAATTCTGCCTTCATCTCACTTCATGGTACTCTTCCGTTGAGTTCCATTTACTTGAGTTTTGGGATTTTTGATGCTGTTGTCAGGCTCTAAGGAAACATTATCAGTTGTAATAGATGCCTATTTAAGTATATTAATCTCTTCGATAAGCGCTTATATTAGAAATATAATCTTAAGAAATATCTTATTAGGAAGAATTTAATTCCTCTTTAAAACTTTAATATTTTAAATAATAAGTTATATAAAAACATGGATGTGTGCTATTAATGATGTTTTTCTTAGTTTTATGAACTGATATATTCTTAAAGCTTATTTGTGATTTAAATTAAAGAAAAAACACCCTTTCAATTTACCTGGCATATCTGAATCTCAAGAGCTACTCTCCATCTACACTGTGTGTATCAATATACAACACACAAAGAGCTCGTATGAAAGCTATTTTTTTTGTCTTGTACTGATACAAGGTCTGTTGGAAGTCTTCAGTAGAGCCATGGATGATATTTATTTTAGCCTTTTAATAAAAACTTGCTCTCAAAAGACTAAATCCTTTAGTTACAGTTTCTCTTTATTCCATTCCATGAAAACATATTGTCTGGATTTTTCATTGAGGCTCACTGGAGTGATGTTTTCTTTCTTACCGAAGCTGTAGCTAACATGCTAAGAAGTAAAATGCCACTAAAAAAAGATTTAGAAAGATGTATTCAAACCTACAACTCTTCTTTGGGCTGTTCAGAGCTTGACAGAAGTTAATATCCAAGGTTAAGGTGTGTTTACAGTAATGAGAATGTGTAAGTTTAGTAAGATGTTTTAGAAGGTTTTTGTTGCTAGCAAAAATGTCTTAAGGATAACAGGGAAATGCCACGAATGGAAAATTTTCTAGTTCTTGTCTGTCATCTTATGAAGATGAAACATAAGATGTTACATAGGGAGTCAGGTTTTACTAAAGTCCGTGTACTATTTCCAGTCTCTACTTCACAGGCTGGCGTGACAGAATGTACTCCTTGTACTCCAGTGCAATCTTGCAATAAAGAAACAGATGAAACACAGACACATCTTAAACTGTTGGAACATACTGTGTTTCAACTGTAGACAAAGCTGAATGGAAAGATCTGAGAGATGTACGGTGTTTTCCAGTATCACTTTCTGGCTAGTATGTGGGGAGAGGAGATAAAAGTATTCAAACAGGGAGTAAGTTGGGAATAGAAGGTGGCGAGAATCGATAATGAACAGAAATTCATAAAAGGTAGCCTCTGCTTTCCTGTGCTTAAGTTTCCCTTTTACTTGCTTCCCCCCTGCCCTCTGTCAGATTGAAGTTATTTTTCTGATGGTGATTTACAACTTAATTCTTCAGTCTGTCTTTCATGAGAGACAGGACTGCATTTGTGAATCTAGAAGTGCTGTTTAATGCTGCTGAGAGCAATTAAATTGTTGACAAGAGTAGAGCTGCAGAATGGGAAAATAAATAATACAAAGCCACATGACACTGGAGTTGTATTCTGTGCCGTGTTAAAGTGTTGTCCTAATAAGTCTCAGGGGGAAGAGATGGATTATGACTGCCTATAGAAGACTAGGTATGGGAAATAGCTTGCTTTCAAAACATTGTAAACTCTTGTCTAGGCTGTTATAAGGCTGTACCTTTGTGCAGTAGCACTGTTATGGTCAGTCTCAGGTGTATATTTATCTGTAGGATGAGTGGAAATTTATGATGCCCAAGAAATTTATGCTATTTGAAGCTCATCTCAAATTTTTGTAAATGCTTAGTATAAATGTATTTGGAAGGGTTGGGAACTTCATCTGGCAAGGATTTTTCAAGATTCTTGTACTAACTGATTCTTTTTATTGCTGTCCCTTTTAAATTGTTCATATATATATATATATTTATTGCAACCAAAACATCTTTGAGTTGAGAATTAGTTCAGAGAATCATCTGTTTACTCACATTCCTAACATCTCATGGTCACTTTTTTGTGTGTCTTAAGCCTAAAATGCATATGTTTGCAACTGTTTTGATTTTTAAAGATGGTCTTGAAAGAGTAGTCGTCTTCACGGGTTCAAAGCTTTTGCTTTATTTCATCTCTTAACTGCTTTATTTTGCCTGCTTTTCTCAAGACATATGATGCGTGTGTTGCAAGTGCTTTAAAGCAAGTTTTTTCATGTTCCTTGCTCTTCAGAGCTTCTAGTACAGACTTTGTCAGAGTTGATTTCTTAATATGTTGTACTCCTGTATGCAGTGGTAGGCTGTACGAATTCATGGTATTGAGTATTTTATTCACAACCAGGAGTTCATCTTTTCTAGAAAGTCTTGATTGAAAGTCTTCAGCTGGCACCAAGTAAGATGGTCTCTCTTAGAATCATGTATAGGAGAGGAAAAAAAAATGCACGTGCTTACTAACCTCAGGTTTGTAGGCTTTGCTTTTCTGTGCCAACAGTTCTTGGCCAGATCTTCGTTTCGTCACCCTTAGGACCGCTTTGACAGTTCTTTCAAATTATTTTCTCTTTTATTTCCTATATGTGTTCCCCTGACCTCTCTGGTTCGTAATTTATGAAGGAAATATTCTAATAATCTCTTAATAATTATTAATTTTTGTATGAGAACAGACCTATGTCCATAAGCTTATGCATATATGTACTCTATGTATATGTAATATGACTTTTAACATCTCACTAATGATTTAGAGTATCCCTGTGGTATGTTTTGAGTTACATTTTCAAGCTATAAAACTGATATATACCAAAAGCTTTTGTAACAGCCAAGAGGGTGGTAGGGAACAGAGCTTGTTGTGGGTTCCTGTTGGAGCTGTTAGGTTTGCTTTATTCATTATCTAGGCTGGAGCTGAGCTAACACTGGAGTGAGGCACACCAGATGGATGGCACCGGAGAAGACCTTTCTTCATAAAACAAACAGAGCTCTGGCTGCTTTTCTTGCTGTCATCTCTGTTGCATATCTGTCACATGTTGAGTTATCACTGGTGGCCTTTACTAGGTGGTGGCCCTTTGCAGTCCATATTATATTGAAGGGAGGCTAAAGGGTTAACAAAAGGACCTTTGTGAAGCCAACTGTAGATCCATCTTAAATTGCTAGCATTGTGTTTTAGATTAACTTACTAATCATATGAAGTAAACTATAGATAAGAAACTAACACTGTAGGGAATGTGGAAGAGGAGAGATTAGTAGGAAATGGCCCATCTTTGTTACAGGC
>BOSO01004381.1:0-44546 GCA_018403395.1 Gorsachius goisagi
CAATGTGCAAACATTCTAGGTCACAACGTACAGTAACTTTGCTGATGCTACATTTACATGGGAAAGCCAGTTTGGGGATTGATGGATAATTTTCTCTCTCTTTTTTTTTTCTTTTCTTTATTTTATAAACATATTTTCAGTCATTTTACTGAAATACTTAGATTCTTTCCATCAAAAACGCAGAAGCAAAATGTTTCTCCTGGAGCCAAGGTCACTCAGAATCAACTGGGATCTGTCATTTTGTCAAATCTTGTCTCATTTTGACATTGATCTGTGTCCACCTGTGCTGCCACTATGACAAATGATGGTTCTAGCTTACATAGCTCTCGCTCTCATTATCGCTACCAGTTGGGCCTCGTGATGGACCATACCTCCCAAGAGACACACACACAGATGCAAATCCTGGCGTATACTGTGACCTCCACTCTGGCAGGGCCCTTTGGATGCAGAGTGGGAGGCACAGAAATGTGATTCACCAGGACAAAAGTGCTTGGCCAGCGACCCCAGCTCACAGTGATCAATGAGGACATCTCTGAATTGCCATTCCCAGGACTCATCAAAAGCAGTGGAGGAAGACATAACATTAAATTGGTCTTTTAAAAAAACCCCACACCATCATAACCTTCCATTCTAGCACAAAAATGAGATTTTTTTTTTTTATTCCTATCCAGCATAAAGATAAATGCTGAAGTTAGCAGAATTCCCTGAGGGAAGGAAATACTGAGTTTTAAATCAGCTCTAGTTATTCCTCCTCCTCATTTCATCTCAATCAGTACTTGCTATATAGTCTACTATTAAATTTTTCCTCATATATCTTTCCCAGACAAATCTTTTACTTAAGCTGTTCTTTAAAAACTCTCTCTGTTTTCTGACTGTTATCAGAGATAGATGAGACAGAGCACTATGGCTCTCCCTCATGGGAGAGCATCACAATGTCTTTGCCTGAACAGATCAAACTACTTTGGCTTGATCTCTGTTTCTCGTTTTGCTCGCAGTAGCCTGGGCACTTCTCCTGCCCAGTTATCACCAAGTTGCATCTGCTTTCTTCTCATCTCTCCTCCCTCTCTCTCACCACCATGCCACAAAGCTGAACTTCATTTTATTGCGCACTGTCAACCCTTAACTTCTTTGGAGTACCTGTGTGGGAAGGAAAATTGGTTTAGGTTGCTCATAAAATCCACTGCTCATTCTCCCAGAGCACTGTCCCCTCTCTTGTGACAGAAAATATAAAAGTTACAGGGACTGGGGAATCTCAGGGCAGGAGATGCTCTGAGCACTGCACTCACATTTCACAGAAGTAAAATTAGCTGGAACTGCAAAGGCAAATTAAGCTGGAAGTCTTCACCTTGGAAGTAACAAAACAAAACAAAGCTTCACAAGCCTGTTAAAACCACTTCAGTTTTCCTGTAACTTAAAGGTCAAAGAAAATCTGCCATTTTGCAAACTTCTTTAGACCAACTTCACGCAGAAATGTCTACATTTAATATACAATATTTTACTTTGCATATTTTTATACAATGTATGAAAGTACACTTAACATAAGAGGTTTTTCTAATTACCCTTCTTTATTGCTTCCCCATTTCCCCTTCTGCCTTCTCATTCCCTTTTACTTATCCACTGTGGCAACTCACACATTACATCCCAGTACAATGTCAACCTTTCAAAAAATCTGACAAAGTAACAGCTAATCTTGTCCAGTCTGAGGAGAATAACTCGGTTTATTTGCAAAAAATGCCAAATCCTAACGCATGGGAGCTGAGTCCCTGACTTTATTCTTGTGTTTCTTAATTACTGAAGTCCTGATGACCATACACAGATATTTGGATAGAAAACTGTAACTTTGGTAGAGGAAATATTCTGAATTTCTGCTAAGTAAGTCTGTGTAGAAAATATAAATTTACATCTTTAATAGCAAATTCCGCCCTCAGACCTTTGCCTGTGTCTCATGGCAGATTATGGGGAGCAAAGTGTTACCCCTGGTAGAGGAAGATGGAGTAATGGATGCAGGCACGACAGATCTACTCAAGTCTGAGGGACTGAATGGGATGCATCCAAGGGGGCTGAATGAGCTTGCAGATGTATCAGAAGAAAATACTCCAGTACTTTGGGAAGGCCATGTAGACTGAGAACAGACCCATGGACAGTAAACGGCAAATGTCGAGACCATCTTCAGGATGGACAAGAAGAAAGAAACTTCTAGAGGTGGAACATAAACCATTCAATGTTTCTATAATTATTGATTACTATGATTATAACCACATTTCATAACATTTTTCTATCGAAAAAGGCAAGGAAGTCAAAAACAAACACATAAAAGGGGGAAGGAATGCTGAAGATTAGTTCCTTTGCTGTGCTGGCATTCAGTTTTGCTTTGCTGTAAACGGTATGCTGACCTCTGGCAAATATCCTTGAGTGCAGGCCTTAGAAACAGTCTTCATTAATGCTTGTCAAGATGATGAACAAAAATAATAATCAAAACTCAATACAAATTATCCTGTAGTTTAGGCAAAAAAACCTTAAGACATTATAGCTGGACATAAATGCAGCTAATTTTTCCAAGCTACATAAAAAAATCTTTCCAGAAAGAAATAAAAATACCTTCAAAAACACTGAGTTTCATAGAGTTATGCAACTTCTCTCTGTATTTTTTCTTAGTGCACTAATCAAACACCTAGCTTCTTAGTACAACAAATCCTGTGGATTTGGACAATAGATTACTATGGAGCCTAATCATTATTTTGGCCAGAGAAGCTTTCCTGAGATGTCTCAGTCTGCTGCCTCAACCTGCTCCCCAGAAAACAATTCCTTTTCATCAAGGGAACACTGCCTGTTTAATGGCAGGCTTATGAAAACCCAACCAAAATAGTTTTATCTTTCCACCATCGGGAAAGCCTCCAAATAGCTACAGAATGACTAAAATCAGGGAGTGTCCAAGCAGGGAGTTTGATTCAGAAAGAAAAAGGTGGTGCCTTCACTCTCTGGAAGCCACAGCCTGTGAGCTGGCTTGTGCTATTCCTTTCACCCTGGAAGCAGATTTCTACATCTTTCTGAAGTGCTGTTTTATTGGAATGTAACCCAAAATGTACTCGTACTACTCAGTCACGTTTCCATGCAGGTTTCTGTGGGAAGCTTGGATGAGCGGTGGCTCCTTTGCACGCGGAACCAGTGCTCTTCCTTCTCCTGGCTGCCTGTGGTCAACAGCTCTGCGTGCTCCCTCACGGTTAGTAATGGGGACGGCCCACAAAATACAAAAAAAAAACAGCAAAAAAAGAAGGAGAGAGACTGACTCTCCTTGTTTGATACTCCTACCTCTCCCCACTAAATATATGAGGAGCAAGAACTATTTGGCCCTTAACTCTGAGGTGCCTCAGATGCACAGGCAGAGTGACTACACTATACTACTTTATTGTTACTGACACTGGTCCAAAAAGGGCCAAAAAGTGAAAAGGGAAGAGCACACAAAGTCAGAATCCAGGATCCCTGGGCAACAAGCCTTCCCAGGGCCCACTGGTGAAAGGCAGTGTCAGCCAAAGGACATTCAAGGAGGTTTGTCTCCCCAGTGCTGCCCGGCCTCCTCACCAAGAGCGGGGAACGAAGGCTCACTGCTCCTCACTCAACACGTGTGTTAAAAAGGAAAGACCACTTACTGAAGCAGAAAAAAAGAACAAATGGGATTTGGCAGAAAGGGCATCTTTTATAAAAAGATAATACTATCAAAAAAAACCTGACAGGGAATACGGACCCCTAACTGCTAACAGAAGAAATAAATCAGTTTTTGTCTCACCTAGAGCAGAGAGATGATTAGAGATGAATGAGAGATTCAGATAGATATTACATAAATAAAAGAAGAGGTTTAATGGAAGATATTCTAATGTGTCAAAAAACAAAAGCAAAAAGGTATTGGTCAGCAAGTTTTTCTTCTGAGTTGCCCTGAGAAGTTTTTTTCAGGGAAAATATTCTTCTGACCAGAAGAAGGTAAATAAAAAGGTATTTTGTCTTTGCACTGTGAAATATTTACAAGTTGTCTTGGTAATTCTGTCTTCCTACTGGCCATCACACTTCTGCTGCTCTGGGCTTCTCTCTCCTTTCCTGCAGATCTCCTTCCTTCTCCTCTGAGTGCTTTTTCCCTTAGCTCTGTAATATTCCACTTTTAAAATAAATACAGAGAAGCTGCTGCTTCCCTAGAGCATTCCTAGGGGCAGCTATATAGGAGTTTCAATCAAATGCTGCTTCCTGGGTCATAAGCCTGACCTGACTTTTTTTTCTTTCATTTTTTTCTTTTCTTCATAAAGTCAAACCAGGAAAGATGCAACATTTAAAAGCCCTGTAAAGTGGGAAACCTGCACGGCTGAAACTCAGAACTCTTTGGTTCTCAGCAAAAGACGACCACAGAGAAATGGTACCATAATAAATTATGAAAGCTGAGTTTCCAGGTAGCCTGGATAGCTTTGGTAGACTTTAATTAAATTTCTTTAAAATGTATGAAATGCACCTTTGTTGTTAAGAAGTGCAACAATATCCACTGATATGAGATTTATATAAAGATTATTTCATATCACTCCACAGATTCAAATTTTCACCCTCTGACTTTCCCACATATTCTGAGGAATTTCACAGTTAAGGAATAAACGAAAGTACGTCCACCTACTTTCAGAACTGTTAGAGGTGCAAGATAGCTGGCTGTATTTATTACAATATACACTGTAATAATGAATTTAACCTCAAAATACGGGCTTTTACTTCAAGAATGGCCTCTGCCAGACTAGACCCTACAGCAACTGGGCTCCAATTCTATTCATCGCACACTTTCTGGACAACCTTAGACAAAGCCAAATCCACGAAAGCTTGTGATTTTTACTAACTTCTCCCATATTTTGTTCTCTTCTAATCCAAGCAATACAAAGCAGCTTCCAGCTCACTGCATCATTGTAAGGTAGAGAAATAGCATTGTACTTAATTTAAATTAGGCCCGGGAAATTAAGGGATCTGATCAAAGATGCACACAAATAGTCCAGGAGACAGTTGGAAACCAAATGGGAGAAAATGGAGCAGAAAAGATCTGCTACTTCATTCTTCTACAGGATCCATTCAGTACCTAGTAATTCAGGATGGAAGGAGGATGTACCTGGTTTTGGGTGCATTCCCTCTAACATATCAGGAACCCTGTAAAGCAAGAAACTTCTGCAAAACATATGCAAAACAATTTCTTACTTGCTTTCCAACCATGAGTAAATCCTCAGTCTTAGCTGCTCAGAGAAAACAGAGAAACTGAAACTGAAGACAGCTGCTGGAATTGCTGAAGATGCTGAGGAATTGTTGGGTAAAATTCTGATGGCAATTAATCAGATCAGGCTGCATCCTGCATATGCAACAGAAGGAAGCCAGGAGGAACAGTGCAGAAAGAACTCACGCAAAATGGTAGTCAAAGTAAATGGGCTCCTCTACATCTTTATTCCCAAACTACAGCTGTAAATGGGGTCCACAGAAGACATATGACATAAGATAAAAATTTCCAAAACCGTCTGTAGATGCTGACCACTCATACTGACCACCCCATCCGAATTTAGGTAGTGTTTTTTGTTATTATTTGTGATATTAATAATGGAAGGAGCTTATTATTTCTTCCCATACGTGTCCAAAATGCCCACTGTATCCTTTTTTTGTTTTCCTCTGTATGACTGAAGGAGGCCACCTCTGGTAAAAAGGCCAAATGGACTTTGATTCCCTTACAGCTTCTGTAAGAGGATGGAACCTGCCCTATTAAGAAAACCTTAACATATATTTTCCAGTTACTGCAAATCAAGGCTTGCTGTTATCTGTTTGCAGCCCAGACAGAAGACACTGTGAGGATATGTGAATGTGCAGCAGTAAGGAATGATATTGCAGAAAACAAAAATTCGTGCACAAAGACCAAGGAAAATATCCTACTGGGGGGAGATGTGGTGTGAAACTGGGAGCCTTTGGGCAAAAAGAAGAGCCTGGTGTTCAAGAAATATGGTTTTAAGGATGGATCCCAGTGGAAGCTGGAGGAGGAACAAATCTGTTGTGAGAAACAGAGGACAAGGAAGCGTTAACAGGGCAGGCGGTTTAACACACCAGCTGTGTACTTTGGGGAGCTTCAACCAGGGAGGGCAGGGGACTACAGAGCAAGGGAAGAGGAAAAGAGAGGGTGACTACCAGTGCAGCCAGAGGTTGCTGGGGGCTAAATGAAGCTCAGGGGTTAAGGGAGGGTAAGTTAAGTCGCTTACCTCCGAGGAGTCTTCAGAAATAAAAGCATTTTTCTGTGCACTTGAAAATACCAATTTTCTAATTGCACAAAGGCCAGTTAAAGAGCCTGTCCTGCAAAGTTAATAAGCTCCAAATGATTCATTAAGCATGCAGCTTCTTATCACTTTACATTTCTTCGGATGGAGGAAAATGGGAACAGCATGATAACATGACTCATGACTTTCCAGTATTAGGTACGACAATTCTGTAGTTGTAGAAGCTGAGACTTGTGTACCCTACTTCTTCTAGCTCTGAAATAGCCAAATTTGCCAATGCAGCTGGGCAGAGTATGTACTGGTTTGTCCACTTCTTTCCCCAAAGCTACGCTTAGTTTGGAAAGGTAGCAATGGAGATCGGTGTTTAGCTGCAGCCTACCCTGAATAATTATAATCTGAAACAGGATTTCCTCACCTGTCCTGGTTCACATGCCACAAGTCAGACAGCATTGCAAACACTTAAACCCAGACAGCTAAAATAACATTTTATCTGCAGCTCTTCCCACTCAGGGAGGCTGTTGGTACTCCCAGATACTTGGTGTACAAACAGATTTCATCAAACAGTGACAAAAGAAAAAGTTGTAGATACTAAAATATAACATTAAAGCAAAGTGATATCAGAGCAATGTTTCCTTCAGACCACTTGAAGCATCGACTCTGGTTTTAGGCTGTCCTTTTCTTCAGTGAGGAACGAGATTAATTTAGCTGAGCATCGGGAAGGGAAGGTCACTCCGCCGCACAGCATTAAGCACTGATACGACAGTAAGGCCGGGAAGGGGAAAAGGAGCATGGAAGGATAAAGGAGAGCAGGCTGCAAGGTGGGGGGATACGTGACAGAGCAAAAATAAGAGTGCTTCAACAGCATCCACCTGGCAATCAAGAAGGTTGAAAAGCCTGACATTTACTGCCAGGGAAGCTGCCCTGGAGGTGCTCATCCCGAACTCCCTCACGTGGTGTGTCCCCCATCCAGAGCTGAGCTCTGGGCAGGCCTAGGAACGCTCCTGAGTCAATCGTTCCAATGAGTCCAAGCCTAGGCTGACTGTTGTTGCCATTCAGAGTTCAGAAATGCATACAGTTAGAAAGAAGAATTTGCTGGATAACCACATTTGGCAGAATCTGTGAGAAGCCTCAGGCTACCTCCACATGTGTAATGAAGTAAGGACTGGCAAAACCAGGCTTTCTCTCTGTCACCAAGTATATGTATCATTCACAGGCAGTAACACACGTGGGAGGTTTTGAGTCCAGGACTCTCCACGCACATCAGCAAAGGTTGCACTCACGCACGGACGTCCGTGGGATGCAGGAAATGGTATCTGCTGGTCAGAATTCACTGCAAACGTTCAGTCAGTGGCAGCACATTCACGCCAGCCAGGTATTGTTTTTACTCCAGGCAAGGAGAGGATCAGTATTCTCAGAGATAGACAGCATATCTCTGCTTTTAAATGAATAACTTCAAACGTTGGAAAGCTTAAAAAACTGACTTAACTTCGTAACAGTACAAAGTTTACCATTTCATCTGAACACGTATTCCCAATCTTTCCTTAAATTTCTCTATTCAAAATGCCACTACAAAATGAAATACTCATTACCTCATTAAAATAATCCTCTTGCTGTGCTTCAAAAGGGACAGAAACAAGATAAAGGCCTGTCGCTTTTACTTATTTCATAATTGGGTGGTTACTATATTTCTCATTGATTAAATTAGAAGAACAATAAAGGTAGTTTAAAAAGTTTTCCATCCTCAACATTGTTGATTTCTCTGAGATGAAAGTTAAAGCCATTAAACACGGTGAGCTGGTCATACTATCTTTTCAAAGGGGCTTTCCAAATTTGTTTGTGCAAAGGAACATCTGTTCAGGCATGGCAGCTTTCCAAATTTGCTCATTTGTCTGGCTGCCCTCACAGCTACGTTGTCATCCATCACCTGCCACCAAAGCTGCGGATGACCAGGAAGTTCATGAGAGAAAAATGGTTTTATCTTACAGCTGCCAATTGACAAGACTCAACTGTAACTGAAAACATTAGCAACGATTTCTCTCCCAGTCCCTTCCTGAGATTAACAGATGGTGAAATACACAAAGACACAAAAATCCCAGCTCCGATGCAGCCAGTGGTGAAGGACTGCTCCTTTCAACAGAACGGAGGATTCATGCCATATCTCCAAGCCAAGGTGGCATTTGTCACCACCACCACAAACTCCTCTTCAGTCTTTTGCAACTTGCCTGTTTTCAGTTGCAACAGTCATCTAATTGGGAGGTGATTTAAAATCTTTGTTGCCCAAGAGGGGGGCATTTGAAGGTGTTACCTCCTTCCCTTCAGTGAGGCCCTCCTCAACCCACTGAGAAGTGGTATTAACTACACTTTCAGCAGGAGCCCATCTGAGCTGAGGTCTGGTCTTCTGTTGGTGCACATCTTTGACTCTGCTTCTGCAGTGGGCATGCTCATTATGCCGAGCACCAGCTGTGTTTCACTGAAAGCGGCTGAATCGCTGTGATTCTCTGCAGTGAATCTGCTGCAGCCCCTCACAGCACGAGGTATGTGGCAAGCCCCATGTAACTGTATGTGAGCAACCATCACATTAACCACTGGGACACAGGCCAGTTTTTAAATCTTTCATGCAAATAGAAATGCGCTCATACAATCTGTCCTCTTGCTGCTGGCAACCCTACCTCCTCCTGTAGCACACCTGTAACCTACCTTCTCCTTTCCCAGCTATTAGGTTTTTTTACCTGCCCCAGCTCAAAGTGCTGCGTGGCTGTGGAGCAGAAGTCACAGGAAGCACCCAGGAGCCCCGGGTGACTGCAGAGCTGAGCCCACCAGGCAACAAGGAAAGCACAAAGCCCTCTGGCAGTGAAAAAGGAATATTCTAAAATATTTCTAGAAGATAGAAAGGAAGGAAGGCAGAAGAGGGACGAAAGCTGACCCTGCTTCTTCAACTGAATCAGCAGATTGCGGATGGAGAAGAGGGGCGTGTTTGTTTTCAAAACAATAAAATGCAACCAGCACACATCATTCCACGTCTAGCATGCTTAACAGCACTCTTCACACAATGCTCTTCTGTTACACACAAAAAACAGATCCTTTGTTTTTTTAATAAAAACACCAAAAAAATAGTGTAAGAAAACAACCAACCAACCCCAAGACAATCCCTTCTCCCCACAAAACAACAAAAACGCCCAAAGGCTATCCCAGTATCATCAGTACACTGAAGACACGATACACTCACCAAAGCAAAACAGCTGGCTTTCTGTAGAGCCGTGTTTACCAGCCCATTTCATTTGTAGCACCAGAACCACCAGCCAAGATCACATCCTGCTGAAAGGACCACAGAGCAGACCTGCACCTTGCAGCAGAGGACTGCAGCGACACCCCGGTCTAGCTGTGACCAAGCTGCTTCCAGAACCGGGAGTGATAAAATCAGCTCCAGGCAGTGCTGTTCCTTGCTTAATTAACGTCACTCCCGTAACCCTCGTGCAGTGCTGCCAGCTGACGATGTTGGATGGACCTTTGAAGACCTAAGCTCGTAACATCCCACAGCGCTGCTATGATACAGGCAGAAGTACCGGCCTGATGACTGCCCTTCGCACGGCCCTCCACTGTGCAGCACGGACGTACCCTTAACTAACATAACCTCTTAGCTGTTGTCTTCTTTTTTTCCCCATCTTGATCAAACAGCTTACACAAGGGACAGATCTCCTTACACAAGGAGAGCATCTCAGCCAGCAAGTGCCACAAAATAACAGACTCGGAGCAAACTTGGAGCAAACTGATTCTCCTGAAGTCAAGCAGAGCGATGGATTTGGATGCGTGCAGAGTCATTTTGGATGTGTGTGAAAAATAACCATGGCTGGAAAGCAAACAGATGTGACTTGAAAGAGCAACTTTTAGGTCTGCAAAAGACTTAGAGCTGTGGGCAGCACCTTACTGCTTTGACTATTTTACATCCAGGGCAATGGGTCTTTGCAACAAGGAGACAATTTCTCTTCCTGACCAGGAAGACCCTTAATTTTTAATTTTTATTTTAGTCAAACCGTATTTTGACTAGATTAAACTATGTTACCCTATGAAGGCATCAAAACAACTTCTAGGCCTCTGCCATTTCCTGGGCCTATCTGTTGAATGTCAGCACGCCCTACTCACCAGCAACACCAAAGAGCAAAATTTCATAAAGATTGTTAAAAAAACCCAACACACACACACACACACAAAACCCCCAAATCTTGTCAGATTCCGCCAGGAGCTCGCTAAGCAAACTGAGGTGGGAGGGGTGCTGGTGTTTCCTCCTCTTTGTGTTGTCAAGATAGATTTCATAAGCAATTCAAAGAAAGTTTAAATGCATAAACCTCTTTTTGCCTAGTCACAGTTTTATTTGAATTCGGTAAATGTTCGGATGAGGAAAAGCGTGTAACTATACAGGTAAACTCTGCCCACCCAGAAGTCTTTCCACACGGGTGCCAGTGTTTGCAGTGGCAATGGGATGGGAATGAAAGATTTTCACAAGGAAAACAACTGCAGTTCAGGAGACGCACAGCTGGGAGAAAGATGCAAATAAATAACATTAATACTAGGAGGGATTTTTCAGACACCACATTTTAATCAGTGCTCCTGGTGCATCACCTTTTGCAAGGTTTATGATATTTTTAGATAAAACTATTAAATGTTGGTGATTTTCTCATAGCAAAATGAAAGGTAGAAGTTTTGTTTCATTTCTGGGATATGTATTTAGGGGAAGTTTTCCCATCCTAAAGGCTGTGTGCCAGTTAGCAGCAGTGTGAGTGATGTCAGCACGTTAAGCCTAAGATAATGTCTATTTACAGTCTTACCGAGGGCATGGTGACAGGGACGTTAAAGCTTGTCATTACAGGTCAGCCCTCGTACTGAGGGCTCTCCCCAACTTAATGCACCTGGAAACAGGTATCTCAGCTACTGAGTCAAATGTAGATGGATATGACCTGATTTTGGCTACAGAAATTAAAGTGCTTTAGCCATTGCAAACTAAAACTTCAGCAAAATTGACCCAGGACCCTTTTCCTAGATTGGTCAATGCAGAACTTCAGCAGACTGCTCTCAGGAACCAGTGCCTTTCTGAAAATATAGCAGGAGGGATCCGAAGCAAAAGGGAGGGTGAGATGAAGATACACCTAAGTTTTGCAAGAAAAAGGGTGTAGGAGCAGGAAGACAACTGTGATGCACTCCGTAATGAAACACCATTCAGGCGCAGGGAGTGAGCCATGTGGTCTGGTTCTCAGTTGGCAGACAAACGTGTTTCCAGCCCTGAGGGTTAGGACTATGTTTCAAAAACAGCTGGCTGGCTATATAGGAAGCTTTCCTAAGGTGAGCAGAATTTTCCCAGGGCTGCCTGAAGGACAGAATTGGTGCTCCTTGTTATCTGCTGGGATGAATTAGATCTAAAGGCTTGATTTAATGCAAGTCCTGGATGATGCATTTGCTGGGGCAGCTATAGCATTGCCTTGGTGTGAAAGGAAGCCTGACCAACCTGTGATGCTCCCACAAGACTAGGTATCTGCTCCTCAAGCAGAAATTGAGAAGCAAACCAGAGTAGATTATAAAGTACATTTCAGAGAGTCACAATTTCACTTGCAAAGCCAAGACAGACAGACAAGCATCTAAATCATCACTGCAATCTCTGTAAAATAAACAGATATTCTCAAAAATATCCTAATTATATGCTGTAGGTTAAGTGCTCCAGAGTGATGAAAAAAACCTCAAAGGCCAGGAAGAGGGAAGATCTTACTAAGCAGATGATCCTAAAATGTTGTGTTGGAAGAGGCCCCCATTGGACTAGTAGGGACAGGTAGATGTGGCAGATGAAGAGCTGCAACATGGAGCTGCATCCACAGTCGTCAGCCTTTATGCCTCTGATTTAGCCCCCTGATGTGCTCATCAGAGTACCCTTTTATTGTGTGGAACAGGCTGCTCATGCAGTGCTGTTTCCTTATGGTATACTAACTAACCGTCAGATGTGATATGCTGGAGAGAGCACATACACACACACCTTGCAACAGCATCATCGGCACTGAGCTCAAGCATCTTAAATGTAAGAGCAATCTGATGCATCCACTGACTTCTACCCATATTTTATTATGGAAATTTATCAGGAAGTGCTATTAGAGGCAAGCAAAAACTCTTGACTGAAAGTTTTTAGGTGAAAACTGATGATCTTGGTGATGTCAATGTTTTTAGAGTTACGTCATTTTTGGTATCAGTTTCATACAATTATTGGTGGGGGGGATAAGAAAGCCCCCTAAACCCTAAATATTTTATTTCAAAATTTTTTAAATGAAACAGCTTTACTTTACCATCACTCTTGTTTATCACTTGGGGGGAGGTGGGGTGGCAATCTGAACAGTTTATTTTAACCAGGACACTCTTCCTCCTCAAATTCATAGGCCCTTGATTTTTCCTCTCTGATTTTTCAGAGCTAGCACTGATCTGAACATTGATTAGCCTGAATTCTCTCGCTACAGCAGCAAACAGTCCTTATCCAACAACTTGCACGTTTGCCTGAGTAAACTGCCCATCAGAAATGGGCCATGTTCTTTCATGCTTCAAAAAAGTGTAGAAACCCCCCTGTGCCTAATACTTGCTTAGAAAAGGAAAAGAAGAAGAAGCCATGTAGAAGTGGCTCCTTTTTGTTCTGCCCATCTCCCACCTGCACATACAGACATTATCAGGAGCAGAACTGGGGGTGCTGGCCCCAAATGAGGGGTGAATGTGTCTCCAGCCTGTGCCACAGCCATCCGCATCCAAATTGCAATGCATTCCCTCCTCCTCCCCAGATGGGCATGAAAATCAAAACAGTGAAGAACTGCTTGGGCTCTGGCTTCTCCCAGCTCCTCCACATTCATTTATCTCCAGGCTTTTGTTGTCTGCCAGTGCAAGTATCGTGGTATAGCAAGGTGGAGGACATTTAACAAATGTGCTATAATAAGCCGCAATCTTTGAAAAATGCTATTAAAGAGCAAAGACTCTCCCTTTCTGTATCTTCTGTGTTAATGAAACATTCCTTTGGCCAATAGAAAATTTACAAACTGTATACTATTGCTTCTGCTATTTTAGCTTCTTGAAAGAATAGGCTTATACTATATATGTGCCTTCAACTCTAGTTGAAGACTGTGGAGACTCCAAAGATACAACAATTTTAATAAAGAAAAGCTCTGCTAATCTTGACTCCAAGGATGATATCCTTAAATATTATTAACACAGCGTAAGTGCTGTCTATCTCCTATTGCAGAGGTGGCTACAGGCACTTTTCTGCTCCTCTGTACTTGGCTGAACACTTTGTTGCTCTGATGTGAAAGCCGTGATGGCACAATTCACATGAATCTTCCTTGCTTGTTACACCTTGTGCTCAGTTACCTGAAATCCAAAAATCTTTCCTTAGCATTCCCAATTCTGCTGATCACCTCTGAAATGACTGATCTATAAAGAGAACACTCACGAGACACACACACTTTTAGGATTCCCCAACCCCTTACTGGTAGTTACATGGTGACTAAATTGGCACCAGTAGCACCCAGATTTGCTGGCATCATTTTTACACCCTTGCCCATCACCAAACCCCTCCAACAACATGCCAAGAGTAACTGGTTACATTACATTATTTTTATGGGTACTGTTGCACAGACTAGGTGGTCTCTGTGGGTAAAGACAGCCTCACTCATGCAGCAGGAGGATGCTCCCAGTACAGTGGGCAGCAGACTCCCATCCAGAAGAACCTCTGCTGACCTTGTGCAAACACCTCCCAAGAGCAGGAGTGCTGGACGCAGGTTCCCTAGTTGCACTGCTTTACCATGTCACCATGCCTGAAACACACCTGGTGAAAAAACACCAGGCCAGGTTGAACCCTTCACGTTGCTTGTGGACACATGGAGGAAGGGAATGATTGTGGCACCGCCCTGGAAAGTACTAGTGAAGCATAGACACCACTCCAGAGCTCACATGCAGTGTATGAAACTTGTTTGGCCTGCACATATCTTACAGTATTTGCTACATCCTCCAGTGTTTCATAAGTGCCCCAAATTACATTAAGAACTTTGCCTTATCATGGGTGTGTACTGCTGCACCCACAGAAAGTGGATAGTCAGAAAGGCAATTTTTTTCCAAGCGATCCCAAGATGGGTGGACTGAATCCACTCATCAGTGTCTCCGTAATGCAGAGTTCATAGCAAGAGCTCAATGATGACAGCCTGCCTTGCTGGGGCGCAAGGATGAGCAGTTGCTTCCTGACAGCTACATCTAGACCACTTTGTGCCTTCATGGAAAAAGCAAGATAACAAACCCCTCCATCATATGAGGATGATGGTTGCTGTTGCAAGCACTACCTTGAGGCTATTATCTTCATCTACGCTAGCATGCCTCTCCTGCAGCATGACCCCATGTCATGCACTTCACAAAAGGAAGGCACCGTGCCACAGAAAGAGGAAATCAACCAGTACTGACAATATCAAAGCTGCAGATCAACATTTTGAGGCTGACAAAATGGGTGTGATGATAGCAGTTGATAAAGGGATAGAGAGGTAAGAGCACACATAACAAACAGTGATGCATACGGATGGGCGGAAGATGACAAGATGAAGTGCTTATCACTTTTGTTATTGCTGTCGTCTGACATCAGAAGGAAAAAAGAGTGGAAGAATATATTACAGATATCTGATACAACATGTATAGTCCCTCCCACTTTACACCCTCTGCAACCTTAATTCTTAATTACAGTCTTACTAGCAGGTTGATCAGGTGGGAAAGGAGGAAGAAAAAAAGTTGGCAGGCACGGGTTTTTTATACAAACGCATATCTACCGGTATTTTAAGAAAAAGGGACAAATAAAACAATGGAAAGTTATGACAGCTAAGCTCACACAGTGTTCATTAACCATAAATATGCTTTTTCCCCGAGGAAGATTTTTAATTTATAGCCTCTTCTTGGAGGAAAGAGAAACAACTTACAACCCCAGCTTCAGTGCTAATATTTTTTTCAGTGATTTAAGAAGCTTCCCTTCTAACAGCTTGGCATTCTGTGTGCATTTGGGCTTCAGTACCTAACAAATGGAGATACCTAGGAATCAGTGATTTAGGACTGTGATTTCTTTACAGACATATTTACAGGAGTGAAAACATCCCTTCCAAGGGTAAAAAGTACAGGGCTGAGCACTCAACCCAGCTAAGAATCCACACAAATATATACATCATTATTGCTGGTAGAAAATGAAAATCTGTTTTTCTTCAGAGCAACAGTGTTCTTCATTCTCTTAATCTGTTTTGCAAAGTCTATTTGCCTGGTGCAGAAAGTTCATAAAGAAAAGCTATTTTTCCAACTTGTATTGCTAAATCACAGCCATGGGTGCAGAACCCATCACTTAAGTCTGTACCAACATAAAGCAGGAAGACAGTTCTTGGCCAGAAGAGCCCAACTGTTTAAAGCAGTAGCTGGAAGGATGTTTTAACAGTGGAAGTATGTATATCTGAAAGGAAATATATTCCAAGTAGCTCTACTTAACACCTCATAGCAGGAACAATGATTTCTGTACGACAGTTTTTGTAATTAATTTTGTGTAGCTATTTGACACACCCAGTGTTACACAGTATCACGTGAGCTTTTATACTAGCTACACCTGTAAATACCATGTATTTGTAATCTTTTGCTAGCAGGGAAACATGTATAGAAATGAAAAACATGTTCACTATCTGCTATTCAATAAAAAAAGAAAAAAAAAAGAGCCACAAGCCATCAATCTTGGCAATCAATAGGTTTCCACTTATTTTAGGATGTGGGGGGGGAGCAAAGGAAAAGCTTTCTGTAAATCTCATTTATGAAAAATATGGCATTACATAAAAAGCTGAACACAGAAGGATTCCTTCCGTTTCTCAGGTACCATTAAACGCTTCTACTCCTTGTACCTGGACAGGCAGAATTAGGAAGTCACATTAAGAGTTATTTTTAAGAAAGATTTACAACTTGCTAACAACTTCTAATTAAGCCTCTCGCTCTTCTATGGTATTCTTATGAAACATCTTGAAAGAGCATTCATTGAATGCCTCCAGCTGTCCCTGTCTGGCTTTTAGGTTTCATCTTTCACACAAGTACTCCAGCTATACTGTGGAAAGTAACTTCTTGAAGCTTAGCTCTGAAGTTTAAAAAAGCGATCACTCATTTTTCCTTCCAGCTGGTGGGCAGACACGATAGGTGACTGAAACCATTTGGTTTTTTACCATCTCCAGCAACTAGATTTGTTGCATGCGCACCCTGCACATTAATGACAATAAGGTTCTAGGCAGTAGCCTTTGATCTGAGAAATCAGTGGCTCTGAAGGGTGAGCAAGGGAAGGAGCAGCTGCTCAGTCTTCTCTGCTGGAAATCACCCTTTGTATACCTTACAATAAAGATGATCTCAGCCTGACACTATTGAATTAGCGGGCAACAAACCCTCTTCTTTCATGACATCTCTTTCCTGGTTTTCTGCCACTGATCCAGATGTGGACAAAGACCATTCCTAAGGGGGTCTATGAATGATTGCCAAAATCTAGAGGTAGAAAGAATATATAGAGATGTATATATTTTAAATTTCACAAATAAAAAAAAGGTTCAGGAACACTGCTTATGCCAATTTGATCAATTTGCTGCTTGAGAAAGGAAGGGGTAGGTTCATACTGAGTACCACATTAGGTGGTGAGATGGGAAGGCAAGGAGAGTAACATCAGGTACCAGTCTGAAGATTTTATAGATGCCAGTACCTTCTGCTCTTTTCCATGTCATCCTAGCTTTGGGCAACATGAAACACATAAAACGTCCAGTAAATTGAGTAGACGACAAGTCTTGGCACTTATTTGAACTTCCCATGTCTTTGCCCTTAGGTTTGATGTTGTAATTCAAGATTGCTGTCACGTTATCACTCCTACATACTCTCTCTAAACATAACTCCCCTTGAAGTTTTTGTGCCAGCATTTATTAATGAACACAAATGAAAAATTCTATTTTTCCTATTTTGGTAGATGCACAGTTTAGAGAGGAATATAAAATAAAATCAGAGTCCAAGATGTGGGGGGAAAAAAAAGCCACCATTAAATATAAGCACAGTTATCTTTTCAGTCTCCCTGAGAGAGGTCACAACAACCTTGATGTATTACCACCACTGAGACACAAGATAAAGTTCCCGTGGTGTTCCTGTTGTCACATGCGGTTTGCTTCTGTCGAGCCTGTCATGCTGGGATGCTACGTATATATTAAGAACTACTGCTTTTCACCAGAAAGGTAAAATACCATGTTTGGCAGAAGCTGAGGGAATTCTTACTGCATAATGTTTGGGGCCAAAAAAAGTAAGGTACTCCTTCTCGTCTTTCCTTCTCCTTTCTGTGGGGAAAATTCTTCAAAAGCCCGTAAAAGAGGTCATTCTTGTTGACCATCTCTTACACTCACCAGTACAAAAAAAAAAAAATAATAAAAAAAGCCTTAATAAATAAAAAGATCTTGGAAAACACAAGACATATAACAAATATGAAACATACCCAAATGAAAAAAATTGCATACACCCTTCCAAGTTTCTTCACCTTTGACTTTTGTAGCAAGTACATTTCCACCCCTGAGACCTGCTAGAGAGCAAAACCCAGGACAATTAAAAGTTTTATCAGGATTTTAAAAAAAGAAAGACAAAGCAGCATGCCTCAAATTGCGTGATCGCTGCTAAAGAACAGACAAAAGTAGTAAGTCAGCCCGAACACTCAGTCATGCTTACACTGTGGTTAAGTGATACGTTTCTCCCTAATTCCAATAACCATTAATCCTAACAACTCTTCAACTGAAACAAAAACCTTTACAGTTAAAAACAAGGGTTAGCAGCCTTGTAGGGCTGTAAATGAAACCCCACCTTCCATCCTCTTATAGATGTTACACAAATCAGTAAAGAGGTGTTTAGCATACGTGCAGGTGCACATGTGTGTTGTATGGTCGTGCTTTAGTCGGTGCTAGCTGGCAGCATTACTAGGCTCCTGTAGGTGGATAGTCAGTAATTCCTAAGCAAAGACTTTTCTAATTATTTGTAATTACTATTTTTATCAGTGCTCGTATTCAAAAATGCTACTGTACATTCACAGCAAGATGTAGAGAACACCCAGTAGCTCTCAGCTGCAGTGCCCTTCCAGGAAGACTAATACACGGTGCCAGGAGAAAAATAACCCCCGCAGCCCTTTAAAATAAAATTAAAAAGACAACAATAACCAAAACACTTTTCAAATTATGCCAAACACCTGCAATTTCAGTTTTTGACTAGGTCTGTCCCTCCCAAGAAAAACCCACAAATACCTTACTATTCAGGTCAAGGATACCCAGCAAGGACCCTCAAAGCACTCCGCTCCATCCCTCCAGGCAGGGGGACACCTGCAGACCCGAGAGTCAAGGTCAAAGCCTCCCCGTGAGCTGCGGCTCCCAGGGTTTTGTCCCTTTCCCTCTTTCCGAGAGGGCACACTGTGCCAGCACTGCCCACAGAGCAACAACGCTGGGGCGCTGTGGATCCTTGGGAGGCAGGCAGAAACGTGCCAGAGAAGACAAATTGCAATAGTTGTTTTACTGGAATTTTTCCAACTACATCTGATCATCAGATTTCCTTTGCCGTATATGTAAATGTGTCAGCTTAGGCTGTAAAACACAGCACCTGGGTGCCCGGCCAAACATCAAAACAGTTCCAAAGGCAGCAGTTTGAGTAACAGTGACTTTGAAGTTAAGGTAGTTGTTTTGTTTCTCCCCGGCGCTTACGGGGAGCAGGTCTTGGTCAAATGAATCGTCTGATGTCTATAAATTCAGAAATCCTTCAGAGTTAGAAATGAGAAAGACAGCACAACAAACCAAGTTACTGTATTCTCTTCAAGAAAAACTGAAAACTGACCTTCCCAAGGAATTTTTCCTCCTGCACAGTTCCACTTAGAATTAGTAAAATACAAATTCCTAACTTTTCTGTTGCTATTCAGAGCCTGACTTGTGAAATTAATTTTTGAAAATAGCTGTAAAAAACTGTTGAGTTGTCTGACAGGAAGCCTGTGAGAGATATGACTATGTTCCATAATGTTATTAGCTTTTAGCTGTTCTCATTAATCACAGAAATAATACAGCAGGGCTCAGCTTCAAACCCACTTAGGAATTATGGAGAGGGTGCTGCCCTTTGAAATTTCCAAATGCACATTTACCAGGTCTTGTGGGCCTTTTACAGTCTAGTGAAGTTTTAATTCTAAAAGACACAGGCATACAGCTTTGTGAAAGTGGCATCTTCAGTCTATCTCTGTTTTCTTATCTTCTCAAAAGCAGCTTTGAGAGCTAAGCACATGGATTTTGCAAAGCACTGCACTCTCATCTTCAATTTATATCAGCTGTTCAGCTTTCAATAGCAGTTTGGTATTCGCCATGTCAGCAGAACTGCCCTCCAGGAGCTGCATCTCTAGCCAAACCTCAAAAGAAAGGATCACTTCTTGGCACAGGCAGCTCCTGCAAGCGTCCTCTGCTTCCTGCCAACCACTTGGGCTTGAGCCTCAGCCTCCAACGCTCAGTGACAGAAGATGCTGCCAACAGGAGCACAACTGATGCTCCCGATCCTTCCAGTTCCTCTTTTGTCTCAGAGCTGTATCCAGAAATAGCTGCAAAGATCTGCAGTGACCTAGGAGAAGAGCAACTCATGCTCCAGTAGGATTTTTAGGGCTCTGATCAACTGGAAGAGCAGTTAGTTGATCAGTCTTAGACTGTGCTCTTGCCTCAAAAGATTGGACCAGATGATCCTTGAGGTCCCTTCCAACCTGGTATTCTATGATTATATGATTGATTCTCATAGTCCCTTGACTTTTGCCTTGGAGGGAAACGCTCAGTGGAAGCTGGTTGCTTTTAACACCCACTCCACATCATTATCTGTGGTGCCCAAAGTTTTCTACCTCAGTAAGCACAGTGCAAGCATCTGACTCAGATGACACTGAAGCACATTTTGCATGCATGTATAAAAGATGGGGATAAAAGTGGTTTTGCTTTAATGCACTCCTTAGTGAGGGGAAAAAAAAAACAACAACAAAACCAACTAACAAACCCAAAGCAAACCACATCCTAAACTAGGCTTAATTGTAAATTAGCAAGGACAGCTGAGTGGCAATTAGTGCTGCCACAGTTCAAGGCAGAAGAGTGAACAGTCCACCACAGACTCAACCAAGATATATAATTTTGTAATTAATGAAATGGTTTTCTGAATTTTAGGGTACAGTGTGTATCACTCTTCCTGGAGTGAAACACAGGTTTTGTTTTGTGGTTTTATTTAGGCTTTTATTTATTATACAATTATACAATATTTATTGTTGACCGCAATTAAACAACAAGAAATTATGCATGTGTATTTCCTCTACAATAATTTTTTTTTGAGAAGTCTTCCAAACTTCCCAGCTGCCAGGTAAACAAATCAAGCACTGTAAGTAATTCAAGTACGCTGTAGACTGTATCCTGACCCTGCACAATAGTGTATCACTTATTAGAATAAAACCAAACCCAAAGAGAAAAAACTCACCATCAGGTTAACAGTTTCCACCAGAAAAACACAGCAAGCTTATCTCAGGAAGTCTTCTGAAGGCCTTGGGGCTTGAAGTAGAAGGATATTTCCAAGTCCATCTTGAACTTCTAAGGTTAGCACTAATAAAAGCTCACACAAGCAAAAGGGGGGAAGGGAGGGAGAGTGAAAAAAAAAAAAAAAAAAAAAGGCAATTCATACGGGGATAAAGCCCCAGGTCTGCTGCAATGGGTGCTGGTGGTCTATGGCTAGAGTAGTACTGAATTCCCAGAGGTTCAGCTGCTGTACCAAAATCATGGCATCCCTTAGCCAGCTTGGCAACACCTTCTTTCTTCTAGAAATGGATGACCTTTTATTACTTCTGGGCAGATTGCCAATCACCTTTAAGACAGGTGACATTATACACAGCTGCAGTAACTAACTGCTAGGATGGCTTCCCACTTCAAATATTATTTTCTGCGCTTATTTCTTTTAAAGGGAATAATGCACCTCAACATCTTGCATCTGAAATCCATGCTACAGCAGAAAATTTTAAGCTTTCTATGAGCAAAAGGAGTTTAAAAAAAAAGTCATTACAGAAAGGAGACTGTTGTTAGGAAACCTCTTCAAAACAATTATAGAGAAACTTTGTAACACTCCTTTTCAGCACAAACTTTCTTTGTTTGACTATCCTTCACAAACTACAAATTGGTTTAATTTTATTGGCCTCATATCTGAAAAATCATTGCTAGACTTTCAGAATTAATGACCTAGTAAGAGAATTACAAGGACATAACACATGCCACAACATAGCAAGGAATAAGTCAGGATGCCCTCATTAAATACATGATTTTGGAAAGTGTTCCTGTTCAGCACAGAATCCAAAGCACATCTTTCAAATGGAGACACACGATAAAGTTCTAAAAGGTTATCACTTCAAAGAGAATTAGAACTCTATGTACCTGTTTAGACAACAGGACTTTACCTGAATATGAATCACAGGTGTAGACAGAAGACATAGAATATTCAAAAGCCCAACATTCTTAAGCATAAAATATTAATAAAATATAATGTTGTCTTTAACTCCTATGATAGTTCACACTTCAAATGAACTTCATCATCTTTGCACTTTGCCATTAGATACAGACCACAAGTACCTGCACAAGTCTGCATGAAAATAACATTGTTGACACTCTACATGGTTGTTGTTGTGCATTCCCCCTTTAGTCCTTTCTTTTCCTGCTGATGAATGCCTGTCTGGTTTCTCTTAGAGGAAAATTGTCAGACAGAAAAAGCAAGATGTTCCAAAACATTTCATTTCACTTGGGCTGTAGCAAATAGTCAAAACAAAGATTACATCACTACATGCCAGTACAAATTTGCAACTAAACCCCATTACATTCAATGATGTTTTTAATGAAAAAGAAAATGCAAATAAATTGTTTTGTAAATCAAAACACTACATATTAGATGTGGAAGTTCTTGGAACAGAGAGATAAACATTTCCTTCTCAAAAAAACCCAAAACTCCAAACAACAAAACAAACCCCTCAGGAGATGCTTACACATAGGATTGCTAGATGTTAACTTTAAAGTTCACCATGACTGCACTGAAACACGATTCTAGGAGTGGTAAGGTTAATTAAAATGAAATCAGCAGCAACTAAATGGTGTTTATTAGAAAATAAAATTGCACAGTGCCTACAATCTCACACTAGAAGCCACATAAAGTTAATCTGGTTTGAAATGTTAACTACCCAGATCAAATTTGCTAAAAGGTGTTTAGACCCGTACTTCTTAAATCTGAAGTTTACAGATGGATTGTCACATAAGGCTGAGTAAAACTTGTTAAATTACCCTTTCCATCTTTGGCAACATTCAAAAGACAAGCTTCAAATGAAAAATGAGGAAATGAAGGGTTTGCAAGATGACTGATAAATTAAGATTCTTGCTCATGCATGAACCAGGTGCCAGCACCTAGCTCTTCTCATCCCCTTCTACTTCTAACATATAAGAAACCAAAGTCTAGGGTGCAAAAGAGCACTTACCTGCATACCACCAAAAATTCAGTGTTGTTTACAGTATCAGCTTGAGCTAACACCAACAAGGCAAAGTACACTGTGCCCAAAGGATACAAGGTGCTTAAGTTCCCCCAAATCAAACAAACCAAAAAGATCAAAATGAAAGCCATACAGAGTTCAGCTGTCCCTTGTCACGATCTTCTTGGGTCGGCTGTGATTGTATTTTGCACCAAAGAATAACCCAGAAGATAAAATAAATGACATTTTCTGGCATGCTTTGTACCCATAGTCAATAAATCAATTGTTACGTGATTTCAGTGGCTTCTTCCCTCAACTTAAAAAAACCCCGAACTTCACCTTGCTTATAAGCAAAATTAATTGTCAGCTTAAGCATGGAGAAAGTTGCACAATATTTAAGAACCATTAGACATCATCCAGCACAACATAAATTGGTTTTAGCTATAGCTAAGTATCTGTTATAGACTATGCCCATATTGTAGTATTCCTGTCCTTAGTAATACCAGAACACGCCTTGCAGTAGTGTTTTTGTTGAATAGCCAGTTCCTGGACTCCCTGATTACATGTGAATTTCGCTTTTACAGCCTTAATTACTGCAGCAAGAAGACTAAAAGATCATGAATTTGAACAGATCTGCTCATTTGTCCTATTGTTTTCTTATTCAGTACTTTCGCATGGTTTTTGAGGACATGATTTCCATTTCCTCAGTAGCCAAGCCTGGCAAAACTGGTGCCACTTGAGAATAACAGAATCCAAGGAGAATCACCCCTGAAGCTAAACCAAAGTGTCTATGAGTCAGGCACAGAGGAAGGGTTCCAAGGTTACGTGCTCCCAACTCATCGGCTCGGTTTATAGGCTCCATTAAACAAAGCAAAATTTACAGTGGATGAATTTAAAAAGGAAAGTGACAGTTTACTGCCCAGTTGTATTTACGCAGCACTTGACACACTTTTTTAAGCTAGGAAATGAAGCATTTTCAAGAACTTTAAAAAACTCTAAACTACTACAGTTGACAAATTTAATACCTGAGTGAAAACCATTTACTTGAGTCACTTAATAAAATCACATCCAGCATTGCAATGCATTTCCCTTCCAGTTTGCAGCATACAGGAACAATTACCTATTGGCATTTGGAGGAAATGCAAAGCAGTTTTGAGGTACTGAATACGTCCATTTAACTAACAGGTACACTCCCTTTACTGAGGTTTCATAAAGACATGCCAACTGCCTTCAAAACTTTGAGATTTAAAACAGTAGACTCTAATAAAGAAAACCAAAGAAAGTTTCACCTTCAAACTTTGCCAAATTGTGTTTCTGCAATTCGTTGCACTTGTAGCATGCAGACTGACTCCATTTCATGGTAGGAGGCCACGGAAATGCAGATTGCTGGTCTAACAATGCTTTGTGGTTTGGGCTTTTGCTGTTGCTTAGCAGTTATGAAAACAATCCACCTGACAAGGTCAGAATTCAAGACCAAAAAACATGGCAAGTGGAGCATAAGTTACATATACAACCCTATCTTCTGAAATATGAGCCAAGGTCTTAGAGAGAACATTGCCATAGTCATGATATTAAAGTTAGAAATATGTATTCTCTATCAGGAAATCAGAGCAAGCACCAACACTTGTTTGTTTCCCTAAATTATCCTGCACTGCTGCACAGAACAGATTTCTGAAGCCTGGTTATCAAGTTCTCTGCAACTGCAGTTTTCTTAAACACCTTTTTCAAAAACATGAAAAAAATAAACCAAAAATCTCAGACACCAATGTACATCATTCATTCTGCTGAACTTTCACTGCAGATCTAATCTATAACTTCTAAAAATAACAACAAAATATCACATTACATGATCCAGGTTATTCCAACACCAACGTGAGAGACAGACTGTGCGCTAGCATAGAGAAAAGATGCAACACCTCAGAGTCCTGTGCATTAAGTTTTCAGATTACAAAGAAAGTGAGCATTCAATGCCCAACATCACAGAGGTAGGTTTTGCTGGGAGGAAAAATCTGGCTTGCAGCAAAGTCCAGTGTAACGATGCTTCTCCAGCTCCACCAACTCTCGCCATCAGGTGTAGCCTGGAGCCGGAGAGAAGCCATCCCCAAATACAGAATTCTAGGGAAGAGCTGAGTCTTACATGTAACGTAAAGCACAAAACTTGACAGACCTGTGTGCTAAGTGGCTCACTGCCTTTGGGACCCACTTTTAGGTATGTTTTTGCACATAAAAAGTTTTGCCTACAAATGCCACATTATACTTTGTAATCCCATGCTGGTGTTTATATAAAATTTCCATTATGAACAGTGTACCAGTTATTCTATATATGAAGTCCATGCTGACTCCTATGATAACTAGCTTGTGACCAGCTTTAACTACAAGATTTAGAGACATTGGCGTGTTTCTGATGACTCTCAGATGCATGGTGCTGCCACTAATTACACAGCAACCAGCTTCGTTTTAAATAGTCAGGTTCCAAAAAACATCTGTGCAATGTGATGCTCCCTGATGATAAAACGTTAGCCATGTGCTGCAATCCCTTTCCTTCTCTCCAGAGACACAAGTGATTTTACTTCTACTCTACACGTTTTTATGGCATAACAGCACCCTCTTTTTACATTATGGTCTAGGATGCCAAGCACATGGAGAGCGAAGCATTACGGGGCCCTTCTGCAGGGGCAATTTCAGGAGAGGAGCAAGTAAGTTACAGCCTGAGCTTTAGATGTATCTGTTCTCAATAACTCATTAAGAAGAGCGAGAAGGGGTGGGATCATATTAACAGCATCACTTTGGCACAAGGGGCCCTGGAACACTTCTTCTTACCTATGCTACGCAAAGGTCCTTCAGTAAACTCTATCACTCATCCCAGACTTGAGTGCCTTGAATCTTTCAAATAAAACCCATCCCAAAGTCTAAGCACAAAGTGGAATTTAAAACTGCCCAAACCAACAAGCCACATATTGTAAGACAAACAGAAGCAAGAAATCCAGGTCATGTTCCAATTTATTTCAAACCCATGTACCTATCCATTCACTACTGCGAACGCTGCTGGGATTTACTGGCTGGGCACTCATGGGTTTGAAGAAACAGAAGATCATATCCAAGGAATCCAAGAGAGAACTACAAAGCCCCAAACAGGTTTATACATTTGTTTTCGTAACAGTGACCCCTCAAGCTTCTAGGTCAAATTGCGATTACATGCTATTGCACTCCCACCTGAGCTGCTGTCGCTCTGTCCTTTTTAAGTTCATTTCATAAATGCTCTTGCACAATGTATGGGGTTTAATCAGAATTAGGTTTATATATCCTAATTTCTAGGGGCTTGGTGGTTTATACACATAGGCTGACAACCAGATTTGGATTCGCTGGCTCTAGTCAAATACAGTTCACATTCAGGCAGCATACCCATGATGACAGGTAAAAGGCGTATTAGGGACAACAGTGCAGAGTCACCCAAACAGCGGGAGAGGCAGCACAGATGAACCAGCAAACCCAGCCAAACACAGGCGGATGCCTGATGAAGTGACCCAGCTGCTTCCAGCTCCGACTTACTGAAAGACACTTGCCAGAACAGATATAGCCCCAAGCTATTGCAGCCCCCAGGATCCAGGCCACACTGCAGAAGAGCCTGAATTTTGCTGGTTGAACTTAGTAGTCCCCACTAAAGGCTGATGCCATGTGGATCAACACAAAACAACTGGAGATCTTAGAATCATAGAATGCTTTGGGTTGGAAGGGACCCCTAGAGGTCATCTAGTCCAACCCCCCTCACTGTAGTCAGCAGGGACACCGCTAACTGGATCAGGTTGCTCAGAGCCCCATCCAACCTGGCCTTGAATGTTTCCAGGAATGGGGCCTCCGCCACCTCGCTGGGCACCCGTTCCAGTGTTTCACCACCCTCATTGTAACGAATTTCTTCCTTATAGCTAGTCTAAATCTACCCTGTTTTAGTTTAAAGCCATTACCCCTTGTCCTGTCACAACCAGCCCTGCTAAAAAGATTGTCCCCATCTTTCTTATGGGCCCCCTTTAAGTACTGAAAGGCTGTAATCAGGTCTTCCCGCAGCCTTCTCTTCTCCAGGCTGAACAACCCCAACTCTCTCAGCCTGTCCTCATAGGAGAGAGACTCCAGCCCTTGGATCATTTTTGTAGCCCTACTCTGGACCCGCTCTAACAGTTCCATGTCCTTCTTGTGCTGAGGGCTCCAGATCCCTCTTCTGCATTTTGCCCACCCGTCCCCTCCATTCTCTTGCTGCGCAGTACGGAAACTCCGCAGCTGGCAGAAAGCTCTTGGCTCAGACTGCAGGGGAAAGCTGCAAAGCTGCTTTTGGGCTAACGCTGGCCCGGGGAGAGGGGGGGCAGTGTTGAAGAGATGCATCAGCATGGTGCTGCAATAAGTTAGCACACGAGGAAGCCGGCACGCCTCTGTGGCACAGTTTATCTGCAATGGAGAGCTGAGTAATGCTTTCTTCGGAGAAGGTTGCTTCATTGCACTATTTGCATTGCCTCTGCAATACTGAAGCTCACAAGAAAACAGATGTTTCTCAGCAAAGTTCTCCCTGCCTAGGCCTAAATCATACATCTGCATGCCCCAGCGAAGATATCCAGAAGAAATCTAACCTCTTGGTGCCGATTTGCTTCCCACACTCTCTATTACTTACTCCCTGGTTGCTGCTTCTACTTCTGGATTGAAAACAAATATGAACATATGCATCCTCCTAGTCCACGAATAATGAGATTGAAGTTTACACAAATATTTGTCAGGAACATATTCTCTTTGAAATATATTTTCAAGATATTCCACATGTAAATTATTTCCTTTTTTCAGATTTGTCTCCTCAGAGATCTAGACGAGGTACTAATTATCCTCTTGTGAAAATTTATCCAGCAGAGGCAGAGAAATTCCTACCAAAAATCTTTCCAGTAAAACTGTTGCAGTGAATGTAGATGGCTTAAACTAAGCTGTAACACACATATTAAATCTTGAGAGAAAAAAAAAAACGTGTTCCCATCTAGAACCAATTTCCTGAAAAACTGATAAAGGAAGTTTCCTAAAAATGAAATTATTTTAATGAAATGAAAATCAAGGTTTTGTGGGGGATGAATAGGAAAAGCAAATATTTATTTCATTTGACATTAGGGTGTTCATTGCTAAATACAAAAATAATTTACTGCATATAAGTTCAATGGCAACTTTTGTAATTATAGTCATGGTTTGGAGGGAAGTGTTGCTATAGCAATACCAACCATAGGAAGGAAATGCACATCTACTCAAGAGCATTACTTCTACATATAATTATTTTTTCACATAACACTCTAGCAGAAAAGGCTGCAGTAAATCAATAGCAATGCCTATTTTAATCACATAGGTGGAGTTTGGAAAAGTATTTCACAGAAACACACAGAACAAGGAAATGAAAGACCATGACCACACGTTAAATAAGGATTTGTTTGTTTTAGTTACTTGAGTGTTGTTCCTTGAATCGGCTTACATCAACTATAGTCAAGAGTTTAAATTCAGGCTTTCCCAAACTGACTCCTCGTGGATTCAGAACACAAAATGTTTGGTGGTTTGTTTGTTTTTTTCCCTCCTGTTCTCTATGTAATCACAAGCAACCTAAATGTGATCTGATATGCCTAAACTGGTTTGACTCCCAGCTATCTCAGGTCTGCAGGGTTTCTTGGCTCAGGCATTAAGTGAAAGAAATAAATCTGGTTTGGGACTGGAATCAGCCCTGAAGTGATATAGCCACATTTGCATGGCCCTACCCCTGATGCAGCTGGTGTTAGTGTTAATCTGGGAGTCAGATAAACCACAGATCATGACCAACATATGACTGCAATGCCTTTTCCTGGCCAGCCCCAAGGGAGGGCTGGTGCCCAGGGCACACTGAGATTCCCACCCACAGGCTTCCAGCATGGGACTTTGGCTGCGGGTTTGGGTTACTGGGACTTTGGGTGTTTCTTTCTTTCTTGTGTAAACGTTGACCCCATTCTGTCTGTCTCTACTCCTACCTTGGATTATTGATAAAATCATACTCCTAATCATCCTGGCTTTTAGCTGACTATTTTTTCCCCTTCCATGAGTTGGCTCCTTCAATTAAATCTTGCAGCACTCACAATTGCAGTCAGATTTAAAAGAAGGAATCAACTCCATTGAAAACAATCACCAACACTGACCCTGTGAAAACAGATCTATTATGATCCTGACAGTTGATTTTCTCATGTCTCTTTCTTATTTTTGAGAAATTAGTTTGAACAACAGATTTCTATACATTTCTACAGCTCCTAGCACATCTAGGGGGAGAGAAGAAATGGCTAAAATAGATGTGATTCCTAATAAATAATCTTAATCCAACTGAAACAAAAATTACTCTGATTCTTATGGCCACATGAACATTGTGGTTTTCCCAAAGGCATGTCAAAGAGCAGATAATTTGAAAATGGCTAAGCAATATAAAACCACACATCACATAGAGTTAAGGATGTCACACACATAGACACAATTAAGGCTGACGGTAGAAAGGAAATCTTTGTAGAAGAGGGGCTTCCATTGCTCATCATCACCACATCCAACATTGTGGACATACAAATGTCACAATCTTACAAAATTCTTCCTCCACATTGCACAGCCCTGCTGTGCTGGGCAGACTCTTTCATACCAGGTTGGAAGGGACCTCAAGGATCATCTGGTCCAACCTTTCTAGGCAAGAGCCCAGTCTAAAGAAGATGTCCCAGCACCCTGGTTCTGTAACTTTGAAGTTAAAGAAAAGCTGGTTGGAAGGGACCTCTGCAGATCACCAGTTCAACTCTGCTTGAAGAAGGACTTTCACCAATGCTATATCAGGTCCACCCACAGCTTGGTCCAGCTGAGCCTTGAAAACCTCCAAGGAAAGATTCCACCACCTCTCTGGGTGACATGTTGAAAATCCTGCACTACTCCCTGGTGAAAAACTTTTTTCCTAATAGCCAGTCTGAACTTCTCAAGCTGCAACTTGTCACAGTTGCCCCTTGTTTTTACCATCTGCCACTAGTAAGAGTTCAGCTCCATAGTCATTATAGCTCCTCAGGCTTCTATGAGATTGCTCCTTAGCATCTTCTTTTGGCAGACTAAACCAGCCCAACACCCTCAACTTCTCCTCATAGCTTATGAGTCCCATGGCTCCAACCAACTTAGTAGTACTCTGTTGCATCCCTCTTTCATTTTCCTTTCCAGTTGAGGAACCTCAAAACAGACCGCAGAACCACAGTACTCAACAGTGCTGAGGAGGGTAATAACTTCCCCTAATCTGCTGGCCATGCTTTTGATGTAGACCACTATGCCATTTGCCTTACTTGCAATGAACACGCATCACTGCCTCATTTTGAACTTGTCAGCCACGGTAACATCCCATTGCTTTCCCACAGATACTCTGTTCAGCCAGTTGTTTCCCAGCCTGCACCGTTGCATGGGGTTAATCTTCAAAGGCACAGAACTTCATGATTATTCTCACTGAACTTCATGAGGTTTCTGTCGACCCAAAGCTCAGGTTTCTCGAAGTCCAGCTTAACTGAATTTCTACCATTTGGTGTATTAAACTCTTTCTCCTGCCAATTTAATGTGATCTACAACTCTTCTCAGGGTGCATTCTGTCTCACCGTCTAGGTAATTAACAGAGATGTAATACTACTGGTCCAACCCCTTACAGACCACTTATTATTTGTCTCTAATGACACACTGAGCTATTGAAGGCTACCTTTTCAATCCAGATATCCGGGAAATTTTCAATCAATCTAACAATCTGGATCTCCAGCCCATACTTCCACAGCTTCCTCAGAGAGACACGATAACAAAAACCTCACTGAAGTCAAAATCAGGAAACACTATACCCACTGATATCCCCTCATCTACACAGTTAGTCATGTAATTGCAAAAGGCACTCAGGTTGGTCAAGTACAACCTGCCCTTGGTACATCTGGGTCAACTGTTCTTGATTATCTTCTCATCGTTCTCACATGTGGAAACAAATTCCTTGAGGACATCATTCATAATATTTCCACTGATTGTGGTAAGGCTGACTGGCCTTCGGTTCCCTGGACTCTCCTTCTTACTCTTCTTAAAGACGACTGTAATGATAGCCTTTTCCTAGTCTTCAGGGACCTCTCTGCCATCTTTCCACAGATAACAGAATTGCAATTGCATCGCCCATGTCCTTCAGAATCCTAGCATAAATCTCATCCAATCTGATGGATTTGAATACAACCAACCAGCTTTTCTACGTAGTTCTGAAGAGTAGAATATTCTTTGTTTCCTGCACAGCACTGCTTAATTATGTTCTCCTAGCCAATCTTTGCTTTTGTACAAAATCGTATTTGGAATAGGAATTTACCATGCCTCTTGTTCAGTGGGCCACATTGCAAGACAGGTAATCTCTTGCCTGCACACTCAATTCCACGCTGCTTGGGCTCTGAGAACACAGTATTTATCCTCACCTCACCCTTATAAAATAGGAAAGTGTTCTACCCTCAAATCTTCATGAGAGCCGTCTAGCAAAAAGTACTTCTCACAAGCAGTCAGTGATATTGGAAGGAAGAGAACCCAATTCTTCAGATCCAAAGGCCTCTAAATACTGATTAAGGGAGAAGAAGAGAAAGCTGAGAAATACCCACAGAACAAAGAGAAAACTTTTGACCATACCCTTACCAGTATCTCCAAAATAACTGGAGGAATGAAGAAAAAGAGTAACTCGCTGTTCTGACACATGACCTTATACTCGCTTAACAGGAATAAAATTACTAGGTTTCACTGGGATTCTGCTAAGTAAGAGTCCCCTTCACTGACACTAGAGATCTCACTGCTGTATTGACAAATCTGTGAGGTGACCTGCCTGAATGCTCCATGCAAGACTGCTGCATACCCTTCCCTCTGACCTTACCAGGGACCTACAGTCTGCTGTGGATGTGTCAGTACTTGCTTCTGAGCTGAGAAACAAGAGGACCCAAATGTTCTCTAGGGCACTACTTCCAGAGGTCTTCAGGGAAATCCCGCTGTGCTCCTGCCAAATCTCAGTGCTAAGTTCAAACAAAAGAAGGCATTTCCGCCATACACAGGTTTTAAACACTATGCCCTATGCTATGTGTTAATACAATGTGTTTTTACCGTGGTAAAACTCCTGTTCAGTTCACAGTGAAGTAGGAAACACAAGTGCAAAGCACTACCTTGCTCCTCTTCATTCAGCATATGGCACACCAGCAGACCCCTCTATCTGTGACTTGAAATCCATGACATTTACCTATTTTCCACGTACCCTTGCACCATGGATCATTGCTCCTGTCCTTTGGTATGCCCCCTTTGCTTTCAAGTACCAATACCACAATATTACAAGGGAGGTGCACATCTCCAATGAGCATATGAGTAAACACGAAGTACAAATGCAAGAGGCTTACTATACCAGTAAAATCAACATGTTCTGGCAGAAAACATTCTCAAGATGATAGAGAACACTTCACCTGTGGCCCAAAATATTTTGTTTTCACGTCATGCAGTTCTGGTGGAGATATATTAATGTAATTTTTTATGTTTACCCTAAGGCATCAGAACATATGCTCCCTTGCTAACACACCACCAGATATTTATTTGCAATATATTAAAAGGCTGATTTGTATAATGAAGAAACGCTCAACACAAAAAAGTGGCTTCTACAGTTGTAGTTTACAACTTACGAACAGGATGGAAAGAAGACAGAAAGCTGATATGTTTTCTCTTAATTTTTCAGTGAGATTCTTTCAGAAATTGCTTTTTAAAGAAAAGAAGGTAACTTTTCAAACTGGACAGAGTAATTAGTATGGTTGGAAAGCTAGCTCTCCTAGTGATAGGGCAGAAGGAGAAAGCATGGAAAACGGCATTTTAAAAAGATAAAGCAATGAAGTATGACCTTTTCATTACAGAATTATATTTATTCTTAATGTATTTTCCTGGCCTTAATCTTCCTGAACCTTCAAAACAAGTACTATATAGATCTAATACCTCTATTGGTGCAAGTGGAAAGATCTGGTTTGTAAGATACCATACAGAATACAAAACAACAACCTCTGGAACATGCTAGTGAAAATTCTGTAGTTAACTTAAAGGAAGTTGCTGCTGGTGATTATGAGCACTTTAGATTAAAAGTATACCAGACAATATTTTGGGCACTATATTTTGCATGGAGAGGACAAGGTGGCACAGAGCAGATAAGAATTTCAAAAACATAAAGACAGACAAAAAGAAAAAAACAAAGTGTAAGGTGGTGCCCATTTTAGTTTATAAATGAGTCAGCAGTATGGGGTGATATTATACAAAGCTCTGAAAAAATACCTATAAGGACTTGCATGCATCACACGAAAAAGAATCCTATTGTCTTGATTGCTTCCAACTGTCAGACACAATAAATTTAGCTTACTCATTACCCACAAGACAAGATGCAAGTTTCCTGCTATATATCTAGGAATGCTATGAGACGTACTTCTATAATTCCACTTTTTATTTGTATAGCACTTTAAGGGCTCACAGTCACAATCACATTAGTCACATTAGGTGTAGGCGTCTGTGGAAAATACGAGAACTACTCTCTTTGAAGGCACCCTGTCATTTAATGAAAGATAGGTTTACTTATACAGTATGGTGACTATTTTAACATTTTGAACACATGAAGCTTTGATCAGAGACGAGTTCTTATGAAGGGCTCCAGATGACCTTACTTCATCTCCCAGAACAAGAGTTATGTAGGTTGCCATGGAAATTAAATGTTAGTGATGAGTACTTGCTTTTTGATAAATGCAGATTATGTTGCTTCAGAAGGCAAGAACCTCCCCATCTTCAAGGATGCAATCTATAGTCAATGATGGAAACTCTGACATTGAGTATAATTTTTTTGTTTTTCAACAAGACTACCCAATTTTTAAGGTGAACTACTGATAGTTGGATGTGCCAGCCTATAACCTGTAGGACTGAGACTTTAAAATAATATTTAACTTCAAGAGCAAAGCAGAGGCAGTCACAAAGCCACCTGTCCTCCTACACATGTCACCAACCTGGTCGGGGGGAAATCTGGCCTTTCCAGAAAAGTGTTCAGCATTAATGCAACTTCAGCCTGTTTATGATTCACCAGCAGAAGGATGGCTATTGAAATACAACCATTTGTTACTTGAAAACTAAAGCTGCAGTAAATATAACATTAACAGGCAAAGGTTTTCCGAGAGGAACCTGAGAAGTAAGATCCCCTCCAAGCAGGAGCAGCTAATGCATCTGCATGTGGTGAGTGACTTGCTGTCAGACCAGAGTTTAGTTTTGCATACGTGCTTGGTTCAACAGTATCATTCTGTTAGTAGAGTCCAGAGGCCTCATCTTTAAATACGGGATGTTATCACATAATCTTGGAAGCATATAGTTTCATCTGATCCCTGACTTGCTTGCTGGAAATTCTTTGTGGGCATGTTCATCAGCAGTAAGCAATGCCTAATCTGATCTTGAAAAACCCTGAGCCAGCCAAGGCAACAGGCTTTCCATTGGTAGAGAATTCAGCATTACCTTCTGCAGACAAACAACTGCTTCTATCACAGCTGTATATGGTCTGATACAAATATTCAGCAGAAAAAAACTGCTGGACCAAAACACGTGATGCCCCATGCATGGAGCATTCCAGTACCGGGAACCAAACACCTCTTTGCGTACCAACCAACTTGGACCCTGTAGCAAACAGCAGCGGGTGGGATTTGAACCAGGTGCCTGTAAAGCACTCATTTTAGCATAAATACAAGACAGCTTCAGAACATGGTGGATATGGGTTAAATCATTTTCTGAGCCACAGGGATTAATACACAGCTAGAAGTTTGCCTGACACTACATAGCAATGAAGGGTCAGCGATAGGCCAAAAAGAAGGTGAAGCGATACAGCTCAGGCATGAAATCAGTCTTTAAGGACACAGTTAAGGCTCCTTATCTCCTCTGCCAGCTTAGTGATGACAGAATTAGGCAAAGGAACAAAAAAAAAAAAAAAAAAAATGCCTGGGAGAGAACTCAGTGATTAGGAAACAGGAGAGATGAAAAAAAATATTAACTGAGAAGATCCAACATTTCCCATCAGATCAATATATTGTTTAGGATGCCCTGAAACCTTGAATTCAAGTATAGTAGAAAACCACAGGCTGCTTTGAGGTTACACAGGACAAGGCAGCAATCACTGAGCATAAACATAAGAATGAAGAAAAATTAAAACTGCAGCTAGACAGTGTTATGGAAAAAGTTACTGGTTACCTGCCGAACCCTGGAGGTTTTCGACTGAGTTGACAGGTTTGACTACTGCATCTAGGTGCAAGATGTGATGGTTGTTTTGATACAGACAAGAGAGCACGGCAAAAATACCCTGGTACCTCTGTGCTCCTTGCCCTCTCCTCTCTGCAGAGTGTCATCAAGTTTATTTCAGATGCAAACAAAGGCACGAAAAAAGTGCAGAGGGGATCTGACATTTTGTTCCATGCTAGGAGTGTATTAGCTTAGTCACTTCACTCTGGAGCATCTAATAAAGATACCAGCAGTGGGGGCTTGGAGGAGGTCACCAGCAGAAGACAGTGTCATTCAATGTCTGTAACGTCTTGATTTGGGATTTCATTTCTTCCCACAGATGACAAACTGAAGGGCTCCACAGGGAAGTACAAGCAGAACCACATCAAAGCAATAATGTACGATACTGGAGAAAGGATCATAGGGCATGTAAAGAGCTAGGCTGAGAAGTTCCAGCTGCAGTCACAGGAATAAAATGGAATTTACTGCATACAGTGTTAGACCACATGGCTATCAGAGCTCCAGGTTTGCATAAACACATCTTTTGCCAGAAAAGCAAGCAAATTGTTTATTTATAGTCCACAGGATCAGAAAGAAGTAAAGCAGTGAGGTTGCAGTTCTATGAAATGAGGGTTAACTAAGGGTATCATTCTGTCTGTCACATTCAATTTAGAAGTGTGAATACATGAGAGTTTGGGTGTCTTACTAATGGCCTCGGGATCAAGAGTCTCAGTCTCTTCATAAATTTTTTCTCCAACAAAGGAGTTGGGTGCTATACAGCAATGACATTCAACTCAACAGCCAAAGGAAATCCAGAAGCAGTCCTGGACTGTGACGTTCCCCTTGACTTAAAGCTGGAAGCAGCGAACAAGCTGATGTCAGTGCATGCATTAGAAGTTTTGCTATAAGGGCTCCTTCTGTAACAAAATTGCATCCTCAAAATTGTCCTTAAAATTAAGTTTAAACAGAATCATGCCATCCATTTCAGACCAGCTGATAAGAAAAATAAGTCCCATTGATGGTACTGTGAGCACGTGAACACGTGACAGTATGACGAACATTATCAGAAAGAATTTCATGTCGCTAAGGCAAGTCCTTTTCTCTCTCTCCCCTCCTCTCCCTCACAACAGAGCACTTCTGTAGTCCCCTACTCGAGCTACGGGCATATAATGAGGGAGTTTCAGAAGAAATTTATTTATTTTTATACTTAAAGAGAAAGATTTTTAATACCAATGGCCAATGAGACTGTGTGCTTGTGAATAAGCAATGACAGGTGGTAAAAGCAGATGGTTTTGAAAAGATCTGCGGCAGTCCCTGGCTCTGCCGTCCTAGCGGCTCCGCAGGATACTGGCAGAGAAAGCAGTTCCCCTCCTCTTCTTCCCTTGCCTCGCTCCAGAAAGCCAGAAGCAGCCGACCTTGCTGGCTGCCATGAAGCCAGGATAGGACCTGCAAAGCTCACTCGCTCACAGGCTTCATCCCGCACCCAAACTCCTTCTGCCTCGCTGCAGAAGCCCAGCCCATCGCCAGCGCTGGTGCAGGCTAACCAGCCAGGTGATCTTCTGGCAAGAGCCACAAAACCACCACTGTGTTTGCTGGTCCAGACCAGGAATAGCAAGACAGAGCTCCTGGTTTCAGCAGTCTAGCACTGCAGATATTCACCACAGATCACGACCACTTTGCTCCTGGGAGCTGCTTCTGAACATGTTACTTCTGACTGCACCAGAGGAGGGTATCTAAGAGGGAGCATCACTGAAGGCTCCAGCGCTGACGCCAGGCACTGCCTTCCAGTACAGACCTCTGCCGAAAGCACTAGCTCTCGTTTCTGAAGGCCTTGGCGATGAAGGAGGCATCTCAGACGCTTCAACCCTGCACAACCAAACAAAACTTCCCTAGTGATGAACAACCTTGTGTCATTGTTCACAGAGTAATACTGCAACAGGGAGCAAAGCTCAGAGAAGCACAATTGTTCATATAAAACCTCAAAACAGAGAGAGTGTGGGGGGGAAATTACTTCCTATGTTAACAAGAGTGGTAACAGAAAAGCATATTTCCAAACGAGTGTTGTGCATTTTGGCCAAAACAGCGCTGACTGCCACAACCTTCTCCAAGTTCTTGTTACTTGTGCTTAGGGAGCAAAGACTAATGAGAGAACAGCGCTAGCTTCAGGCTGTCGCTCTCCGCACGCCGCATCAGCTGCAGCATAGCACTAGTTACAGCCAGCTGTAACCCTCTTTTGAGATATCACACTACACCTATGAAGATGACTTGGGCAATTTCATATACCACCAGTGAATCATTAAATGGTACCACCTCTGGCTACTACCAAACCTATCTGCATAGCCCACTTTAACTCCATGGTACACCCATCTCAAAGAACCTTCTAAAAGACTACTGTGCTCTGTTAATACCTACTTGTTTTGTGAATAAATTAAGAATCTCTCATTCAGGATTTACTAAGGTATACTGTAGGAATTACACTCCTGAAAAGGGCCAGTAGCTTTTCTACATAGCATCTCTGCTTTTCAGATCTTCCTCAGAACGAGGTCTGATTGACTCAATGTCAACATAACACTTACTCTTGTTTTCCATTTCTTTAAACAGGGTAAGGGTGAGGCTTTGTAAGAATCTTTCCCTTATAATTCATCTGTAGCGTTGTTTACAGAATTACAATCAGTTTGCATTTTCATAATTTCACTCAAAGTATCGAGGTCGTTTCTGAAGGAATATTCTGGAGACAGTTGTGACACTACAACTTATTTATATTCAGTATCCCCTGAATAAGAAAAGGCCCTCCTGAACTATCTACGGCAAAAAAAAAAAATCAAAAAAAAATCTACATTCTTTACAGGAAATCAGGGAACCTTTCTAACTGGGTTTATGGTTGCTTTCAGTAAGATAAAACAATCCAGCTCGCCCCAATTTTATGCAGCATTCCAGAAACAGTTGTGAAAATGAGCTTGCTATAAAGGTGGACACAAGCCATTCAAACCTGGAATCAAAAACTTACATTTGTTTACAGAGAACACCCCATGGTAAAATTGCATCTGACCTTTTGGCACAATGAAACATGGATCTGGGCTTGGATAAGGCAAGTCTGAATGTCAGCTTTAGAAATTAAATTGTAAGCATCCAGGTTTGTGACCAGTCCTTCCATTCTTGCATGCATTAACTGGTCATTAAGTTTTTTATTCATTCTGTTAGCCCCACAGGACAACTTACTGCTTCTCAAAACAGATATAAGTGATGGATACTGGCATAACGGGTTAAGAATGAAATGAAGTATGAGGAAAACCTATAATATGCATCTCTTATGGGCACAGCTGCTCCACAATTACTTTCAGCAAAAAGAAAACATTGAACACAATAGAGTATTTCTGTGGCACAAGGCATCTTTTTCTGTGAGCATGGGTGGAAGAACAGAGCCCTATGCAATTTCCAGTCACTTGAAACTGCCTAAGCATAGGTACACGCACAGAGAAACACTCGTACACGCAACTCTTGCAAGAGACAGCTAATATAAGCTTAGAACTGAACAAAATTATAGTTGAATTACAAGTATTTTTGCCAAACCTTCAATATGGCTCATGATTTAACAAAAACTAATGTAGCCAGAGATTTGAAGAAGGGATTTCCAGTTTCCAATAATTACCAATAGAACATTAATTATATGCCTACACACAAGATCCTACTATTGACTATTTCACTGTGTAAAGACCTAATTAGCTGTAATTTTAACACTGTATATCACCCAGACAACTACATTTTCTAAAGGAAGCCTGAAAGCACTATTTAGATGAGAATTTAAAAAAAAAAAAAAAAAAAAGAAAAATCAAACAGACAAAACATCTACCTTGGATGGTGTTAAAAAACCGTGAGCTGTAGGCTTACCATTCAAAAATTGAATGGAAAAAATACAATAAAAGACAAAGCATCCACTGTAGTATAGTCTTTGCTGTCATAACAGAGGAAAATGAACTTTTGCCAGGCACGGCTGCATATAAAGAGGACTGAGACACTATAAGTGCATGGTGATCCATGGTGGCACTACGCAGCAGTTCCCGAGGGCTGAGTCACAGAAGTCCAGGCGACCTCAAGAAGAAAAAGCAAACTAGGGAAATGCTCCCCCGTGAGTGCTCCCTATGGCTCTGACCATTCTGTGCTGAGAAATTGTTATTGTTGATATAGAATCATAGAATTGTTTATGTTGGAAAAGACCTTTAAGATCTAGTCCAACCATTAACCTAACACTGCCAAGTCCACCACCAAACCATGTCCTTAAGTGTCATGTCTACCCATCTTTTAAATACCTCCAGGGATGGGGACTCAACCACTTCCCTGGGCAGCCCATTCCAATGCTTAACAATCCTCGCAGTGAAGAAATTTTTCCTAATATCCAATCTAAACCTCCCCTGACCCAACTTGAGGCCATTTCCCCTTGTCTTATCTCTTGGTGCTTGGGAGAAGAGACCAACACCCACCTCGCTACAGCCTCCTTTCAGGTAGTTTTATAGGGCGATAAGGTCTCCCCTCAGCCTCCTCTTCTCCAGGCTAAACAACGCCAGTTCCCTCAGCTGCTCCTCTTAAGACTTGTGCTCCAGACCCCTCACCAGCTTTGTTGCCCTTCTCTGGACATGTTCCAGCGCCTCAATGTCCTTCTTGTAGTGAGGGGCTCAAAACTGAACACAGTATTTGAGCTGCAGCCTCACCAGTGCCAAGTACAGAGGAGGGATGACCTCTCTACTCCTACTGGCCACACTACTCCTGATACAAGCCAGGATGCCGTTGGCCTTCCTGGCCACACTGCTGGCTCATATTCAGCCGGCTGTCACACCACAAACCTGGGCTTTCTCAGCAGAGGCCATGTGCAAACACAAAGCAAAAAAGAGAGACTGTAGCTGAAGTAGTCTGCAATTTAAATACAGGATAGGCGGACTTAGAAGCAACGGGAGTGGTGATGAGGATATAAATCGTGTCAGTGGCAGAACCGATCCCAAAACCTGAATTCAGAGCTCTACATCCTGAGCAAAGGGAAGTAATGTTTTAGTATGCCCAGCTCCTTCAAGAATACAGGTATTTAGAACGTTTTGTCCTCCAAGTTTTCTCTTTCACTCAGTTCATCAGGCCCATGAAGAGTATGCCTACACAGGTGACTGGAGACAGACAGGTACCTCTCTTCACTCTCCACATTGGTCAGATATAAGCCAAACCCAGTCTGGAAGCCATGCAGTGTTAACACTGCACTGAGTGAGCTCCTTAGGCTATAGGTCCACCACTTTTTTAATCTGGTCCAAATGGGACTCCTACTGAACACAATGAGGACCAGCCTGCTCTTCCCCCAAGTGCACATCTCTTGCTGACTCCTCCGTGCATTTTAGTCATGCATTGAGTCAGACCCTGGAACTCACCCAACTGAAAAGCAGGCCAACAGCAACAACAAAAGTGGATTTGCATTTGGCCACAAGTGATAGTACCAGCACAAGCGAGAGATCAGGAATGCGCAGCCAGAGGCGAGGCAGGCAGGCTGAACCTTTGGCAGGAGACCACACTTACTGCAAATTAAAATGACCGCTGAACCACTGTCTTTGCCTTGCAGAGAGAAAAGTTTTGGTTAGCTCCAGCACAGCTTCACCTTAATACAGGTGAACACCTCCTGACCAAGAACCGCCTGTGTAATAGCTTGTCATGCCAGGGAAGTGAACGCGCTTCAGATGATACTTACTTCTAGGTACATCCAGGTACCACCTGCTGCTAGTAACTTAGATAATGTTTCTCTCATTGGAGAGCAATGCAATATTCAAACTTTCATTTCTTAAGCCTCCTTTGCGGACCCAGGACCCTTAGACAATAAGAATGCTATAATTTTTAATAGTAATAATGGGATAATAATGCAACTGCAGAGCAATGCTAACATTATCCCCTGCAGCAATTATCCCCAACATTTTCCTACAAACACAGCAAATCCAAACAACATAGTAAGAGAAGCCATAGTCCCCAGATGAGTCAGCACTCATCAGCAGTTTTCCCAGCCCCACAAAGTTACTCTCCACTGCCCTTCAGCTTCTATGAACTACTCAGACCTGTGGTATCACCAAAAAAGGAAAAAAAAAAAAAAAAAAAGTGTCCTCCTTTTCCCATTTCAAAACATGTATTCTTTTTCTCCTTCTCTATGCCCTCATTTTATATCATCTTTCCCTTGTATAGATCAAAATTACTTGTCATTGGGAAAAAAAAAGTCAACTTGATCAATTAGGAGCTTCCTACATGGAACATAAGGAAAAAAATTGAAGTTTTTCTACAATGACAGTCTAATGTTGCAGACTGCCCCATTAGAGCAAGGATCTACACTGCCACAGGACTTGAAATCAGAAGAGGAGAGGTTTATAAAGACATCAGCTGCTCATTCATGTTCCTCTACCATACCATGCACACCAAGTGGCAGTCTCTGTGTCTTTGCTCATATTGCCCATATTCCCTGCCACAGTCCTTCTGCCCCATCATTACCCATGTTCTCCATGCCAGCACCCCTACACCTCCCCAACCTCCCCCCGCAACCATCCACCCACCTCACCCTGCTCCGAGATCCAGGTCTGTCAGATCTGAACTGACTTTGGGGGAAAGCACAGGAAGCTTACCAGTCAAAGCTGCCTCCGTAACAGAGCCACAAACTTTGTGCCTCTGTTAACAGACCATTCCCTACTACTTTTCTGGCCACCCATCTCTAGAGTCTTCTTTTTTTTTTGCCCAGCTGACACGCTACCAGTTGTATTTCTCAGGCTTTTCTTACATGGTCTTCAAGATGTTTTAAAAGCACACATCCTCACCACTAATCTAAACAAGCCTTAATAGGGATTAGGATTGAAACCCAGATTGGCAGAATTGAGGAATTTGCAGCTTTGTTACAGTATCAGATGCATCCTCAAACATCCTCTAAATATAGTAAAAGGTTGGCCTAAATCTGCTATTGCTTCATGTTTAATTCAGATACCTTTGAGTGAGTGCATCTCTTCCCCTCCCCCCCCTCCAATTCTCTATTCTCATCACCTATGTGTTAAAGTTTGCGCTGACTTTAACTTAAACAAACACTCCAAAACACAGAGGAAGTGTTTTAAGAACTTGTTTCTACAAAACTATAGTTTATCAGAGGGAGAGAACACAATAGATCTGGAGATGAAAGCACTACATTGTAACAGGGATTTTACAACTTCTCTAAAGCACGTATCAGTGTAATGTCTAAACTATGTAGTTACTTTAAAGAGAAGAGTACATTATGCAGTAATGAACAGAACTTGCACTTTCCTATTCAAGAGCCTTGCAGCTAAGCAGGAAATGATGATGCTTTTGATACAGTAGATGCAAATGAAACCAATCTCCAGCAGCAGGTCTCTGAACTGCCACCAGCTTCTTATCAAGTAGAGATGAAGGTTCCCAGAACGCCAGCCAGCACACGCAGGAAGTTGCACTCTACAGCAACGTGAGCTTTGGTATTAAAAGCTTCTGAAAGGCCATGCATTTTATTATGCCTTTGAGATCAATAGTTCAATTTTACACTTACTTTAATAAAAATTCAGGCAAACCAGGATTAGAGTAGATAGGGATTTTGGAGTACCTTTTTCTAGCCTAATAATGACCTTCACAGACAGCAAAATCCCATCCTAAACAAAGATGCAAAACTAGTCTTTTGACTGAATTTATAACGCAATATTTCTGGGTGAAGCAACTCTCGTTTAGTTTCACCGCTTCCCACTACAAGATAATGGTCTGTCATTAGTTTTTCATCTCTCTAGTTATGCCCTTAAAAGGCTCCGAGGCACACATAAAAGCAAATTGTTCTGAGCAACAATATTACTGTAAAGGACTGCATAAGACCAGACAAGGTCACGTGTGTGTAGTTTCTAGAAAAGCGAGGATATCCTCACAGGATCCCGTAACAAAATTTGAATTAAATCTTTCTGGTGCCATGTGGGCGGGTGGGCAGCAAGAATATCCAGTAATTTCCCAATCAAGAGACAGAAAACAGCACCAAGGCTCAGAATGAGGAGCCCTCATCATACGGCTTAAACTCTATTGCTGTCTGATGCTACCCTCTAAAAATAAAATAAATTTGAAAAAAAAAAAAAATGTATGGGCCTAATTGCAGGGAAAATAAAAAAGGCAAGCCTCCCCTAAAATGATATTAGATCTTCCTTTTTTTTTTTTTTTTTTTTTAATAGCATCACACTGAAGATTACCCCTACCCGGAGCAAACCCTGCTGTGAAACCGCGCAGGAGCCACTCACCACGCTCCTCTCCTCACTCGTGGGGCTGCACTCCGGCTTGAACTTTCCCAAGGAGAACCCGAAGCGCCGCCAGGGCTGGGGCCGCCGCTCCCCCTGGGGCACCGCCCGGCGCCGGGGCTCCGGCCCGGCCCCGCTCCGGTCACCGCAGCCCCGCCGCGCTGGGTCGGTGCTTGCCCCCGGGCCGCGGTACCTGCCCGGCGCGACCCGGCCGGGCCCCGGCGGAGCCTCCCGCCACCGCCGCGGGCGCCGCAGCCGGCCCGGCCCCGCCGCCTTCTTCGCCCCCAGGCATCATCCCCCAACAGCATCGCCGCCTCCCCCTCCTCTCCCTCACCCCTCCTTTTTTTTTTTTTTTTTCTTTTTTTTTTTGCTTCCCCCCATGTCCCCCAGCGGGTTGTTACCTTCAATTACCGCTTTTCCGTCCAATTCCCGTCTCCAAGCCGCCGCCCCCGCCTTCCCGAGCACACAAGCAACTCCCGGCAAAGAGAAGGAGGAGGAGGAGGAAAAAAAAAGAAAAAAGAAAGAAAGAAAAAAAAATAAATCACAAACCTCTCCTCCCCCTCTAGGTCTGATACTATATATCCGGCCGGGGGAGGGAGGAGCCGCTCTGCCTTCCCCCCGGCCGCCTCTCGCACCGAGCGGTGGCGGCGGCGGCGCGTACCCGGGGAGGAGGCTGGCTGCCCGGGCGTGCCGACCAGCCCAGGCCGCCCGCGCTCCGCTCCGCTCGCTCCTCCGCCTCGCCCGGCCCCTGCTTCTCTGCGGCCGAGCTCAGGCTGAACGGCAAGCGGCGCGGCTCTGCAGCGGGAGCCGCTCGGCACGCCGGGGGCACCGCGGGTGGGGGAAAGGAGCCGCCCCCGGCAGCGCTCGGCCCCCTGCCCCCCGCCGCTCCTCAGCCTCGTTAGGCGGCCCCCTCCCCGCGCAGCCTGCCTCCGCCGCTTCCCCCCCCCCCCCCCCCCCCCCCCACCCCGAGCCCTGCCGCAGGGTGCCGGGCACGCCGCGGCAGCCCCCGGAGGAAGCCCCAAGAGCGGGCGAGAAAAGGCTCCCTCCCGGAGGGCTCCTCTCCTTACCGGGGTGGCGGGGCTCCTCTGCCGGCGCGGCCGCCTCCGGGCTCCCCGGGGCGCAGGGGGCGAGCGGCGGCTGCGGCGGCGGCTCCTC
>BOSO01004382.1:0-66227 GCA_018403395.1 Gorsachius goisagi
TCTTCTCAGCTCTCCCACTCCCCTGCAGCTGTACAGCGAGTGCCAGAACCACCTATAAAAGCATCCTCCTTCTGCCGTTCAACATCACCACCCTTGCCCACAGCCCGAGGAAGAAGCCTGCAAGCCGTGAGGTCCTGCTTCAACCATGCGGCACTTAATAATCAATTTTGTTGATGCCTGTAAGTGATAACCCCCATTCCAACCTGCCTGACAATTAGGAGTTCACAGTTTAGCCTGTATTATTAATGATCCAACTGTGCAAAGGAAGGCTTCCAGAGTTCTCACGCACCACTAGCAACAACTGTCCCCCAAAGAGGATCTGCCAAATGTTCAAATCTGTTCTGTAAACCCAGCAATTGATTCAGGTTCTCACTTCTGGAGCTCGATGGTAACTTTCAGTCCAGCTGCTGACTTCCAAAATCAATTAATAGCAGAACTGGTGTGGGGCTTTATTGCCAAGGCTGAATACAGTTGTATGATTAAATGCTTCATGGAGTTACACAGGGCAGAGGGCAGCCAACAAATTCAAATCAAACCAGCTAAAAACAAAACAGTCGTGACATGATCCTGCCAACCCTCTGCTCATCTTCTGAATGACAAAGGGGTCTCCAGCACCTGAGACCATCTCTTTCTCTTGGAATTAATATCCCAGCTAGAGTGTGAACTCCCACCACATTTTGGCTGTAACAAGAACAAGGGGAGCCAAACCTGGCGCGCTTCCTTCGTGAAGGTCAGTGCATGAAAACTGAGGGTTTTATCTTACCTGTGGCTGTTCGACAAAATCAGCGACGTTTATTTCCCACTGGGAATATGCAACATTTGCCACATGCCCACTCCCAGGAAAGGCACAGAGTTCCTGCACTCCCCTGAACGAATGCCAGACTTGCGTGTGGTGCACGCTGCCATGAACAGTGGAATGTCATTGGGATACATTTGTTTTGGTGTGCTGACTCTCACAGTGCTGCTGACAATACACCAGTGTTTCCTTGTCCTTTTTTTATTCGGCAGCTGCTAGGGGATGTGGGGCAACAGCCGTAGTGGCCTCGCATGGAAGAAATCTGATTACGCTGACACCTTGAAGGGTGACTTGGCTTTTCCCAGCACCTTTGACTTCACCCTGAGCTGCGCCGGCTGCAGTTACAAACAGGTTTGGGTACAGAGCCGACTCACTGAAGTGCCTTAACATGTTCCAGGTGCCCACCTTTGAATATGGGCACCAGCAGCAAAAAGTTCCCGGTGCCCAAGCGGGCTCAGCTCCTGCTGCTGGGTACCCTCACACAACGTGGCAGTCGGCGTGTCAGGCATATTCCTACGGCAACTTTTTCCACAGCTGGGTGGAGAGCATTAGACTACGAGATAAAAAGTGGCCTGATTTTTCAGAGTTCCTGAGCATGCTTAGATCCCAGCAAAGTCTTAGGGTCTTACACTGTGAACATTTCATTTTTCCTCCTGCAAACTCGGCCTTTTATCCACAGCACCAGCTCTCCCATTACTGGTCCAATATATTTCACCAAAGTATCTCTGTACCTTTAGTACTATAGAATTTTGATCTTTTTTTAAAGTCTACAGAAAGACAGCTAGCAATGGGGAGAAGGAACGGATACACTACGATTTTTTTTTGTTTATATGGATGTGAAGAACGTGGGAGTGAAAACCCTGGTGCAGGATCTCACTAAGGGAGAAAAATTGTCAAAGAAAAGCACTGGGGAAATTTTTATAGCAGCAGAAAAGATGAAGGAAGAAGCAACTAAGATGGCTAAAGAAGTTTGATAAAGGGACATAAGACATAAAGAATAAGACCTGGAGGGAAACAGAGAATATTAAAAGAATAGAAAAGTTGATTTATCTAGTTATTAAAAGATAAGTATGATATCTGGGACACATCCTTGTTGAGCAATTTCCTCTCTTTCCTAAACCTTTGTAAAATATAAAGTGTAGTTAAAATGTAAGGAGGGAATAGAAAGATAACTATTTACTGCTAAATAGTGGTACTCATGCTGGAAAGCCAATTACAAACATGCTCAGATTAGGCAAAGGAACACATACAGATCCAGGTCATTACAATAACTTACACAAGAGTGGTTCCTTGGCTAGTGTAAAAACTAATTTAGCCATGAGAAAGAACAAATCGCTTGTCACAGCCTGACAGGCTCTGCAAACTCCCTTTCAATGCATCCCTGTGAAAAACAGTATCAGCCCTCACCGTCCTCTCCTGCATCTGCCGCGTTGGCTGGCCGTCTGGGTACACATCTATTTTCCTGGCTATCTCAGGCAGAGTTTACACAACCAGAGCCGTCACCTTTACATATTTCCTCGGGAACTCCACACTTCCCTTGGTCTGACTCTAAGGTATGTATCCAACCTCTGCACCTGAACTCAGCTCACTCTTATTGCTACCTACACTCCCCCGAGAGATACCCAGTATCTTAATTTTCATCTCCTACATCACCTTCTCCCCTCAGACAGTTTCGGACTGGCATAAAAAGCATCGCTTTTCTTTTTTTCCTGGGTGAGACAGAAGATGCAGTATTTAAACCACAGCTTGGATAATAATTAGGGCTAACACAAGATCAAAAAGATAAAATTATTAAGTTGATGAATTTCAGCAACAAGGGATGGGAGAAGACAGGAAATGTTAAGTGAAATCAAACGAGGCAAATCAATAGAGGTAAATGGAAAGTGTTCAAAGAGAAATTAATGTATGCTCAAGGGCTATAAGAGGCAGTAACTGTAATTGCTGCAGTGGAGGAATAAGGACACTTCCTTCCCTTACTGGATTATGACAACAAGATGTTGCAGACATCTTAGATAAAAAAAAATAAAAATAAAAGGTTATGAATGAAAGTAAAAATCTTTAAAAGGTGGTCAGAGCAAACTTTTTTGGGAAAGGAATATCTTACAGAATATGAAGTAGCTGGATGGTCAATAAGAAGAATTAATATTGTTTTCTTAATTTTTCTTCCCGCCCCCCCCATTGCATTAGGTCCTGAAATCTCTTCTGCCATTGGGAGTTCTGTGCTTCACCAGACCAAAACAGCATAAAAGAAAGCTCTGAAAGATCAGCTCTTCAGGAGTTTGTTTATTCTTTGAGACTGGGTTTATTTTTTGCGTTAGCATCTCTGAAAGTATTTTTTGCACAACTGCAAGCAGTTGCATGAGCTACGCTTTCTGAACGCAATAAATGGCAACCGTCTGAACTGCCTGTTAAATGTTAGGTCATTGTAACGAAACCAGTGGATTCCCCAAAGCAAACAGGCAGGAAGATGCCAACACACCATGAATATAAAAAAGCTTTCAAGCTCATCACCATACAAAGCCCTTCAGAACTGACAGCACCCGTTCACGCAGGCCATGGTGCAGCAGAGATACAAACACTTATTAATTTGTCACAGAACTTAGGGAAAGCCAAATGATATTGGGAGGTTACGGTCTGCCTAGCGGAGCAGCAATCCAGTTTGTTGATTTTACTGCTTATCTGTTTAAGGGCCAGCGGGTGTGCAAATGCAGTCTAGGATCAAAATATGAATTTGCAAACATGGATTACATCCAATTTTGGCTCTAATTCTCACTGGAGTTCTTACACTCTTTTGCAATAAGCTTCAGGTAAATGATAAATACAAGGATACCATGAGGAATACTAACCAGGGCCTGGAAGGATCATAGAATCACAGAATGTTTTGGGTTGGAAGGGACTCCTAGAGGTCACCCAGCCCAACCCCCCTGCAAGGAGCAGGGACACCTTTAACCAGATCAGGTTGCTCACAGCCCCGTCCAACCTGGCCTGGAATGTTTCCAGGGATGGGGCCTCCACCACCTCTCTGGGCAACCTGTTCCAGTTTTACCACCCTCATTGTAAAGAATTTCTTCCTTAGATCCAGTCTAAACCTACCCTGGTTTAGTTTAAAACCATTCCCCCTTGTCCTGCCACAGCTGGCCCTGCTAAAAAGATTTTCCCCATCTTTCCTGTAGGCCCCCTTTAGGTACTGAAAGGCCACAATCAGCTCTGCCCGCAGCCTTCTCTTCTCCAGGCTGAACAACCCCAACTCTCAGCCTGCCCTCATAGGAGAGGTGCTCCAGCCCTCAGATTATTTTTGTAGCCCTCCTCTGGACCCGCTCCAACAGTTCCATGTCCTTCTTGTGCTGAGGGCTCCAGAGCTGGATGCAGCGGGCTGAGCTCTCGTTTTCAGAGGAGACCCATAACTAGAAGTGCACATGTGCACATTAATGCATCATTTTTCTTTAACGGTGTTTGAAGGAACTATGTTGGGTGCTAGCTGAACTGAGTGCAGACAAGACGACAGAGTGAAGCCTCACATGGTTAGCGTAACATTCCCAAAAGGAGAAATGGAAATATCTAGCAGCCTTCTACAGTAAAATATTTGAACAAACAAACAAGTGGTTTTCCCTCTTGGTGCTTGCCAGTATTTCATCCTGCTAATCTCTCTCTGAAATGCTAGAACATGTTTTGATATAGATTACAAAAATGTTAGCTGCAAAGGTGCTTGTATACTCAGAGGACAAAGCCAGCAGAGCAGGAACATTAGTTCAAAGGCTGTGAATATAAGTTGCTCTTGCAAGGCAAGTGTTTTTTCTTTCCAACCCTGATAGTGAATAGAAGGGCACCGTGCAAAATTATGTTAACTCATTTTTTCCAACAACTCCACTTCAGTGCACTTGACTGTGGTAGTTTCAATGGTGTTCTGAAAGTTCATTACAGTCATGAGATTTAAAAGGTGTACAGGAAAAAAACCACAAACTTGCAGCATTTACTTAGAATGCTACGCATTGTTTTTTATCTATTTTTGAAGCGCTCCTCATTACTTAGAAGAGATCACAGAAGTACCCAGCATGAGTAATTTTTACTTTTTCTCTCTGACATTGGCAGCTAAGTACTTCCTCCAGGAACCTCAATGTTTCTACTGTCGAAAAAATAAAAGAGTTAGAACTGTAAAATAAAGACAATGGACTTCAAAGAGGTGGACTGGGGGAACTGGCAGGTACTGTCCCCCTGGGAGGGAATTCTAAGGGAAAAAGGAATTCAGGTTAGCTGACGGTTTTAAAAGAGACAAGAAAAAGGTACAACTATCCCAATGCAGACAAAAGATGTTAAGAGGCCAGTATGTTTGCATTCAGAGCTCACTAATGACCTGGAAATCAAAACTGAATTGGACAAAAGTTGAAACAGGACACAGGTCTAAGGGAGCATATAAATAGACAGCACAAGCATGTAGGGACAAAATCAGAATGGCTAACGTGCAAAGTGAGTTATAACTTAAAGGGCATCAAAGGCAATGAGAAAGATTTTATAAATACATTAGAAATCCACGAGACAGGAGGACAGGTCAACTCGTGGGAAGAAGAGATGAGCACAAGACAGGCCAGACAGAAGAGAACGGAAGGCTGATACTTCTGTTGCTTCATCTTCACACACACAAAAAAGTTGATGCTAACTAGGTACTTAACAAATATTAAATCTGACAACGAAATAAGTAGGGATGTAGGCTAGAAAAGAGAACAGGTTAACGAATATTTAGTTAAGCTAGATGTAATCAGGTCAGAAAGGCCTGATGAAGTTTGCCCTGCAGTGCTCATATAACTAGCCAAAGCCATCTCCGAATAATTAGTGATTATCTTCAAGGATGTGTGGAGGACAGGTGACATCCCAGACTATTACAGAAGGGCAACCAGAGTACCCTATCTTTTAAAATGCAGGAAGACCGACCAGAGGAATTATGGACAAGTCAAGCTAAAGTTCAATACCCAGAAAGATCCTGGAAAAATATATGAGTCAACATAGAAGCATCCATGAGGATAATAAAGTGCCAAGGAACAGCCAATATGTATTTGTCTGGAGCAAATAGTAAATATCAAATAATCTATTTTCCATTTTGACAGTGTAATTAGCCAGGTGGGAAGAGTAGATATGATCCACATTGACTTTAACTAAGGCTTTAATATGGTTGCACACAGTCCCATCAAAAGCAAACAAGAGAAACAGAATCTAAGAAAAATACTACACATTTTGACTTGAACACTTTACAAAAACAGAAGTCAGAATGTTGTATTGATAGTTTGCTAACAAACTGGGAGGACATATTAAGTAAGCCCTCAGGAGACCTCGTGAATGAGTCTGGTTCTGTTCATTAATGACCTGGCTGATGGAATCGCCCGTCTACTTGCAAACTCCAAAAATGAAACCAAATTGTGAGTGGCTGGGCGCACTTCAGAGGACAAGGGTGTCATTTAAAGTGGTCTTGATAATGAGGAGAGATGGTCTGGAATCAGTAAGATGAAAACCAGTAAAGGCACCTGAGAATTATCACACTTACAAAGAAAAACCTTAGCATACGTATAAAAGAGGGACTGACTGACCTGGAAGTGTACTGCAGAAAAACGGTAGGAATTAATAACGGGTCATAAACCTACTTACTTACACCATCAGTGTTGCAAAAAAGCCAAGTCAGGACAGTATCAAGTATCCTGGAATGCGTTACTGGGAACGGACCGTGCAAGACATGGGAAGCAACAGCCTACACGCTAAGCATGCCAAGCATTCTTTCGGGGACACCCTTCCCCTTTCCTTCCAATGCTGCATTTGAATGATTTTCCATCAATGTAGTGGCAATGAGTAAGAACCAACGGAGAAGGGGATGCATTGCACAGAGCACTCTGCAAAGACAAAATAAAAGAGAGTTCCTACTCCACCGAGCTTGCAACTTCAGCAAATAAGGCTGACAAAGTGCAGCAAGGTGAGACATTGGAACACAGTCGGGAGAGCAAAATCTCTTTTGTACTTTCTCATCATTTCTATCAAATGATTTTTTTTCTCCTTAACCACATCCTGTGATTCAAATCCCAGTCTCTACTGAGTGCAAGCTTCTAGGACACACAGTTCCTTAAAAAAAAAAAGCAACAAATCATACCCACAAGACAACCTGGAAGCCAAGCTTCCTTGAGCTGCCGAGAAACCCTGCGTGGATCTGTCTCTGACAGCTAACCGCTGCCAAGCTTCACGCAGGCAATCTTTCTCGTGATCAGAAAATCCTATCAGCATCTCCCCTCAGATCCCGTTTGATGATTTCCCCACATCTTCAGGCATCAGGATCACCCCCTGAGCACTTTGGAAAACTACACACCTGAGCAAACACTTGGAGCCCTTGACTCAAGATTTAAACGCAATGCAAGACGGGTCTTTTATTTACAGGGATACCACCAACGCAGCAGCATTTGGAGTAGGCACCCTCCACCCAACAGTGAAGGCTTTAGGAAATATTGCAATGTAATTCGAAGCAGAAAAGCCTGGCAGACCGAGAACTAAACAAACCCCCAAAGTTTTCATTTCTCTTTTTTTCCCCACAATGGAGAGACAAATCTTTACTCGCCAGCTAGAACTACTGTAAAATGTGCATCGTCAGAGAACACAAAATTGCTGGGTAACTATTAGCTACTTTAATTTTAGAAGCAAGAATGGATTCTTACATTGTAAAAATCTTCACGTTTTAAGTACAAGCAGCTACTGGTGTACATGTTGCAACAGCAACCCAAGAGCCATGGGAGCAGGAAGGTAGAAGGTTTTTCATGAATGTCTATCCTCCCTTGCTGCCCCTATTTCCCTTGATGAATATGAGTTAAGTCCTTGTGACCCAACAGTATTAACCAAAGGAAGCAATAAAACAGAAGCACACATGAAACCGAAATGAAGGGCATGCTCGGAAGAGGCAAATGGGGGGGAAAGAGGGGAAAATCCAGCTCTCCCCTGCTGCAGCTCAAAGGGCAGGTTGCCCAACAGCCAGCCAAACAGGGTACAAACCCAAATGCAGATGGGAAGAGGGATGACAATTCAAACACAGTGCAGTGAATGACATGTAATTCTGTCTCGGGAAAACACACACCATGGAGCCAGGCAGGCTTTTCCTCCTCACCACAGGGTACCATGTCTCTCAGCTGACACTGACATATTTTCTTTTCTTTAGCCACAGATTTGCTTATGCGTGGTTTTCTAATCCAACATCCAAAGGGAAGAAAAACCCAACAGCCGGAGCTTGCTCTGCTTTCCAACCCTCTCCTCCCAGCCCTGGGTTTGCTGCTCCCTCTTACCCAGAATAATTCCATTGGGCTCCTCCGGCGGCTGCCAAACAATCCGTACGGATGTCAGCCTCACCTCGGGGAACACCAGCCTCACGGGCGGCCCGGGGGCTGGAAAGGAAAACAGAGATCATGCTGGCGAGCGCTGCATGTCAGAGGAATTACAAGTTCTCTGTTCACCTTACGTAGAAGGCAGCTCAAACTGTATCTCACCAATAATAAATAGATGGTTAGCAGTGCCTACGTGCATACATCATATACATTTATTCTGAGGAATCCTGTCCATGGCCAAACGCCTCCAGCACCCACAGACACTGAACACAACACAGAACCAGTGCACCCTAGGGCGTTTTACCGCACCTGTGAAATGCATTTAGCAGGATGCTCTGACAAAGGAGCTCTGACCTCCGCGAGAGTTATCTCCCAGCAGCGTAGCGGGGAGCCCCTGTGAGCCAGCCGCACCACCGCGAGGTAACTGATTACATACTATGGAGCAAGTCACCGAGCTGCCTTCACAGGGAGTTATGTGTCAGCTTAATTTGCTTCATACCTGTTGGAATTGAATAGTATCTCCTCTCTGTGTCATCAGCACCAGCTTTGAACTGCCTTCTGATTTTACATGTGCATTTTAAACACTTTGGTCTGAGGAGGAGAACCTGAGGCAGGTGGGATGCACATTAATACAGACGGCTGGTGGCTGCACTGACCGTCCCAGGTTCACAAGGTGAGGAGATGCTCATTCATACATTAGCATCCGCAAAATTTCCCCTTCAGCACAAATTCCACCTGCATTACCCCTGATGATACTTTTAATTAAGTTGAGCCCAGAGGAGACACAATATATTTATGTCAGGGCATGGAGATGGAAGAACAATTTGTATCATTTGCCAACACGCAGTTAAGGAGGGAACTGTTATAATGGGGTTATCTAAAACAAACAGTTTTAAATATTTCTCATTATAGTCCGATATGTACATTTCAGTGAGTGCTTTTGCTCTCCCTGCAGAGTTCTGCTAACAGTAATTTCTCTTTCTTTCCTTCCAAAGAAAAGCCAAGTCCCCACACAGGCAGTGCGCTGCAATGATGCCCAAAAAGATGTCAGGGAGCTGCTGCCCCTGTTCCCTTCCCCGGTCCCGTCCCTGCATGCTCATTCCTTCCCTGTGCTCCATAGAAAATGGCTTGTTAAACCAGAAGTCTGAATGTGTTTTCAGCCCAACCAAATTACCTTAATGAAGTTGCTTGTAGAAACCAATGTTTATTCCATTACTATTGAAAAGATTTTGATGAAAAAAGAGAGAGGGTTTTTTGTTGTTGTTCATCTTCATTGGGAGGAATAAACCGAAGCCTCTCACACTGATATTAACCTTCATTTAATACTGGAAAAATTATGAAACTAGAAGTAACTTCAGCATCTGCAAAGCCAAAAGTATTTTAAGACTTGAACTAAATTTCTGCAGGAAAGCTCCCACTACACCAGTGCGTTCAGAGAGCACCGGGGTGAGGAACTTGCTTGGGTTTCTGCAACACATCCGACTGATTCGGGAGTCCCGGAGCTCCTAGGGAGTGCTGGAGGCAGTTGCAAGAGGAAGCTGGTGTGATCATCAGGGTGAATGCCTTGTTCTTTTGGGAAAAAAACTGAGAATGGGATACTGAAGTTGCAAATTCTATCTCTTTCCTTCAGTCCCATCAGACACAATTTGTTTATTGCTGTCATTACAACACACTTTTTTTTTTTTTAAGAGCATGATTGAACTTCAGTAGGAATTTATAATTGGGCTCTAAAAATTGTCTTCAATAGAAATTATCTACACTGAGCTTCAGAGGACAATTTTAGAAGTTTTCTTCCTCTTCATCAGCTGCAGGGAAAGAGGAAAGACTGGTTTTCTGCGGTTTTGCCAAATCCTCAACCCACAGCCAACGGAATAGTGCTGAGTTATACTAGGTAGGGACCAAGTCCTTTAGGTTCAAAGTTGGAAAAAAAACCAAACCAAACAGCCTTAGTTTGGGCTGTTGTCTACACTTGCTTCACTAAAAGCAAGCAGTGTGAAAATGTTGGATCAAATAAGATACTTATTTTGGTAACCTTTCAACTTACCGTCATCCTTGGTTCTTTCTATAACTGCGGGAGAGCTGGGGACTCCATCTCCGATACGAGTGAATGCCAGTACCTGGATCTCATAGAGCACGTATTTCCGCAAGCTAGACAACAGGAAAGACTGAGTGTGGTTGCCTCTTACCATTTGGCTCTTTGGTTCAGAGTCTAAATCTTTTGTTTTGAAAAGTATCTGCGGAATAAACGTATATGAAATAGAGAACGGAAAAAGATTGTTACGTGAGGACTGAAAAGAAGGGTACACATTTTAGATTGCTCCTTTTCATAAGATATAAAATGAGATTGTATTCACCAGTCACCCCTTTAAAAACCAGTACACTTCCTATATCTTCTCCAGCTGATTTATGAAGAATATTAATATCAAGCAGGTGAATGATAAATAACAAATGCAAAAACACATCCAGGTAATGCATTAAAAATTATGCAAGCATGAAACTCCAGTTGCATACCTTGTAACCCAGGATGAGACCATTCTGCTCTGACTCAGGGACAGCGGTCCACGTCAGAAGGATCTGGGTTGAGCTCACAGCTTCAGCAGAGACGTTCTCAGGAGGAGCAGAGGGAACTGGAATCACATGACATAACGAAAAGCAGAAATAGGTAAGGCATCCTGGATAATTTTGCTCCATCTCCCTATCTGCTTGGGATCGTTCCAGGATCCCATAGAAGAGTACTCAAATCCAAAAGGAGTGGAATAAGTTCTAGACAAACCCTTCTTCTTTTGCATTCTTTCTACAGCATCTTTATATTTCAGCCTGTTCCGCAATTTCTTGCTGATTCAATCCCCGAAATCACAATGTTCGTAAAGGGTTAAACATTTAATACTAATCAGTGTCTACAGATAGACAGTCAATATAGACAGACAGAAATAAATTTCAGGTTCTATATTTCAGGTTTCTTGCAATAATTAGACTACAAAAGTCTATCTCCTAGTCTTTCTTTCCCATACATTTTATTCCCCTATGCCAAAAGCCAGAAATCTTTATGAATGGGAGTTTATCTTATGGTACAATCTGTTCTAACGAGAAGTTTTACACCACCCTGGCTTCCTATATTATCTGAAGGGAAATTATAGCATCTTGTCTAGAGTTAGCAATAATTTCAACCACTGGATTGCACTCCCAGTTCAGTCAGAAGTTCTTTAACCTCTAAGCCTTTTGATTATGTGATAGTGCTCAACATTTGCAATACATCAATTATAGATGGATACATTAAGCAAGGTGTATTTTCAGGGACTGATATGGTGTAAATGAAAGATATGCCTATTTCATTTATGTTGCAAAATTGGCTTTTATGAAACTAGAAACATCATTAGACTGATGGCACAGGAACACTGTAATTTTCTCTGACTTGAGAGAAGAGCAAACTTGCATTTTCTCATGCCATTAAAACTCTAACCACTGCAGAACCACCACACAACTGCAAGCTTTTGTAGGCAAGCTTAATAGCATGCCGTGTTACACAAGCCAAATTTGAGGCTATTTTTAAGAGTTCGCATTTTTATGCTGCCCTTTTGCTTTTTTTTTTTTTCTTTTTCCCCGTGGCATTTCCAACCTCTGAAGGGTACAATCTTTTCTGAAGCATGATACACCTGTCAGACCTCAAGAGAACATTTCACCAAGTTATGTTACACACGCACTTCTGGCCAGTAAGGCTTGATTAGGTCCTGAATATATCACAAAAAGGAGCACAAATCTGTGCCAAAAGTAATGCTTTCCCGGCTGTCCGAATGAAAGAACAGATCTGCTGTTTTGAAGGCGAGCTCCTGAAGCTCCTAGCAACACGAACGAGATAATGAGTCTGACACCAGAATTAATATAAATTGAAAAAAAACCCCGCACCGCCCCCCACCCTTGTGCACTCAAGGTTAACTGCAGAGATAGTCATTTCTGAAACAATTTCCCTGTTACCAATTATGTGGGACATGAGAAACAGAGCACCATCACAAAACACTGCAGCAGACTAAAATCCAATTTTTTTTCCCCCTCCAACCCTGAAGTGCTTTTTTTAATTTTTTTTTTTTTTTTTTTTTTTAAATCTTCTCCTAGATTTATCCCCCACAAGGATATAATTACGTTAAAGGAAAATAGATTGCCAGGAGCCATGAATGTCTTTGGATAGCTGCCATAACTTTATCTGTAGATCTTCACAAAGAGCTACTCCCACATGAATCACTTCTGGAGAGAGAAAGGGTGGAGGTGGGTCGCAGGAAACCAGAATGCGTAGAGGAAAGAAGCCCTTTCCAGCCACATTTATTTTTATTTCATCTGGTTTAAAGGCTTTCAAAGAGAGAAAAAAAGTTGCTTTATTTTACAAATATTTCTTTTCCTCTTTGATCAGCAGCCACGAGATTTCCCGAATTCACAAAAGGTGGAGGCTGTGCCCGGGCTGGCCCTGCGTGCATGCTTGCTTTGAGGTGTGTGTACCATCCCGCTGCTGGCAGGGGGACGCGAAAGCTGACAAAGGAGAGAATGGGCTACCTGAAGATTTATTAGCCCAGACTCCTCTTAATTCCCAGTGAATAGTCAGAGCAGCTAAATGTCCCCTCTCGCTGGAAAGAAATCTAAGCCCAATGCCTAAATGGTAAAAATACTTGTGTTCATTGAGTGCGCTTTAATTCTTCAGTTCTCATGTTAGTGTTGAGAATTTTATTCTAATAAGGATGTATGAACTCAGGACCTGCAAGTGATATTATGGATCTTACTGCTGCCGGTCTTTTATCAAGTAACGGACTTTGATCGACCCTTTAAGAATGAATTGAAACATAACCTTCATCTCTCCAACCCCTCTCCTCTCTCAGGATATCCCGGTTCAAAGAAATTATAGTTTGCTAAGACTAATTAGTGGCTTGACAGAGGCATATAGATCCCTCTTTCCTCTGCAAGCTCCCTCCTCTAATGCTGGTTTCCTTAACTATTGCACTGAAGACTTTGTATAAGCTCCAAAGCTGAGTTCTTATTAGTAACCCGCAAGAACAGCACAGAAGCCAAGCAACAGTACCCAAAAAAAAAAAAATAAAAAATCTCAGAGCTTTAACGAAACAAAAATAGTGAAACTAAATGATGAGCTAATCCAGCAAACTGCCAGCTGCACGATGCACTTCAGAAGATCAAACATAGGAAATTAGAGAGTTACTGGCACTTTGCACTGGAACTTCAATAAGAACTCAAGTTTTTAAGGTTATCTGCGTTGGCATCTAAGATCATGCATCCTCTTTCTACATCTGACATAGTCATATTTGATAGATAGCAAATGATGCTGTTCTATGTCTCTAACTGAGCCAAAAGCAGCTTTTAATAAGCTAGCCTGTGTCCTGGCTTTCTAAGAAAGCTAGATAGTGGGATGCAGTGGTTCTCTCTGCTTTTGCAGCTCATTTTAGCTGAACATCCATCACTGTTTTTTGGAAGTAAAAATTAAGCTGGCATATTGTACATCTGCCATCAATTAAAGAAGTGCGAATTTAGAGCAAGGTTCATGGCAAAAGCAGCAGAGCTGCAGCACACAACCATTTTGCCTATAAAATTAGATACTGTAGGCCAAATTCTCAGCTTGTATAAAGTGGCAAATCTCCGTGGTGACATTGGACCACATCTGAACCATCAAGCGATGCTTTCTCACAGCCCAGGAACTGCCTCCTGAGGGCCAGCCTCCGAAACGTCAAGCGACTGATCCCTGCTGTAGATATGTGACCACCCTTGTACAGTAGCTGATGTTGTAAGAGCTGAGTATTAGGAGCCCAAAAATATTAAGGCACTGAGTTAGCTGTATTTGCGTTGAAATACTTGAAAATAAGAGGGTTTATATTTAAAAGGAAGCAGCCCTGTCAAGGTTGTGTTAATACATTAGAGGTCTTTGCGTCTTCTTGCTTTCTCTATGTTGTACCTACTATAATTTTCAATTTATTGAGTGGAAACTGAGCTTGTTAGTCTGCAGTTATTTTACACTGTAAAAGTTAATGAGTTATTTAATTTCTAATATTATAAAAACATTTTTGGATTGATAAAACCTGTCCTGTTTAAAAATCCTAATTCGTCCCCTTCCATCTTCAGCTGCTTGAAACCTTATCCCAGATTTTCATTGTATGGTTTCCCAACTGTTCTCTAAGCCTGGGTTAGCAAACCCCACAGCATTATTTATTCTCTCATAGTTTCTTTGGTTCCAAGATGTTTCATATTTAAGAGCTTCAGAAACCAGAGAGTACCTGTAGCAGCAAGCCCTGTCACTGATAGTATGTGCTCAGTGAGAGGATCGCCCGTTGAGAATGAACAGAAGGCTCCAAGCACAACTTTATTTTTAACGAAGATGTTGGACTCCAGTGGCCATACTGTCATTAGATACCACGAGCTGGTTTCGTGCCCAGGCTCTAACTTCTTAGGTTCCTTGGACAGTGTAAAACACAGAACCATGAGTTCTGCCAACGAACCACCAATGATCCTGGCCAAGGCACCTCTGGCCAGCTGTGAGGGATGCTTACAATCTGCAGCAGCCAGCAAAACCAACTTCCCTAAGTCGCTGTATCTACAAAATGGAAAAAGAAATATCGAGGACATCTGCTTTTGAAGTACTTTGAAAACATAAGTGTTAAATAGAATTTTCTTCATAGTCAGAAGACAGACCTAAAAATGCTGTGACCTCTCTCTCTGGCTTTAGATATCCTTTATTTGCATTTTAACCCCATTTGACTGTGCATACAGGTTAACTGCAGGTTCCCTGAAGTTCTCTCACACAGCTTGCCGCTATGCCAGCGCTTCTTGTATATTCTAAATCTAAGAAGCTACAGCCAGAAGTCTGAGCCCCGACTTGCTCTATTCAAGAAATCAGATGTTAGTATCAAAGCAAACACATGAAAAAAAACAAATGAGTCCTTATGGCCTAGATCACAGCTTTGTGTTATTTTGATCCTGGTTTCTGTGTACCTCCTACAATCAGTTTCAAGTCAACCCTTCTTTTAATACTGCAAGAGAAAATGCCAAATACACACGTAACCTCTGATCTTCAGATGCTGAGCAAGAGAACCATAATCCTAAGGTTTTACGAAATCACTAAATCTTAGTATTTATTACATTTCAAAAGGAGCGTTTGAAGAGCGGCGGAAAGGAGAAAGTGAAGAATGTGGTATCTTTTTATTATGATACAGAACACTTCAAAACTATTTCGTCTGGGTCACGCTATCTCTAACTCCAGCACAAGCACGCCTTGTTTAAAATACCTCTGGCAATAGCTTTCCAATTACTACTTCCCAAAAAGCAACTCTTTAATGGAGGGGGATGACTTTGTTTAGCCTTCTCCTCAGCTAGTTCAAAGGACGGTTATCTGAACCACCAGCCAAATCCTGCTGCGTACAGCGTGTTCCCGCTTCACGCCAAGCAATGCTGCGTGGTACAGAGGGCACAGACATGCATATGCGTGTCTGTAAGCGTAGGGTACGCATGGAACTGAATTCTAAAACATCTTTAATGAAGAAAAATAGGAAAAAAATAGTAAGAAAAAAAATCAGTGTTGAACCTTGCATAAATACAAGTCACAAAGAGCTTTTATTATTAAATTTTTAAGCCATGTATGTCATCCATTTTGCTATTCACTTGCAATATAAATTTTAATTTATCAGCTGCGTGTAGTGTAGGCTTGGAAATAGGTTTGGTGGAATTTAACAACTAGAGAGCAGCTTTTCAAGATCTGTCTTTACCGTTGCTACTAAGCTAACAATAATTTACTGTTGCCTGAGATGTAGTTTGCTTCTGATATTTGCAGTCTCTACGCTAGTATGGACAATTCAGCCAGACAACGCAGTACTTGCGCTCTCAGTCTATATGCAGGTTATGCCTATATAGCCTTCCACGCACAATTTTAGAAGGCAGTTTTGAAAACATGCCAGCAAAAGCTCAGATAATGATTTGATTTCTATATGGGTAATCAGCTCTCTGAAACAACTTGTGCCCTTTTAGAAATATTTGGTACTTGAAATAAAATTTCAGATAACCACGACTGTGAGGAAACCTGCCCCAGCCTAGAAGCAGAGAGGGAAAGGGGGAGAATGAGGGGCAACGGGGAGCCAGGGAGGGAGAGGCTGTGCGCAAGCTGCTGGTGGTGTCTGCACTGCTGCCAAACAGGGGCAGGAATAGGGAGAGGTTGTTTTGTTTGCTTTAAATAAATAACCTGCAGGTTTATGCATGAAAGCAGGGTAGGAATAAAATAAATACATAACTCCCTCCAATGTCTGTATGTCTTTTTGCCTTCAGTGCATCTAGAGATTGTGTGGGGTTTTTTTCTTTCATTTTAGATTTAATGGATCAACAAGCAAAAAAAAAAAGCCAAAAGGGCAGAAAATGCTGAAGTTCTCGGGCGCATCCTTCCCAGCAGACATGGTGCTTTGACTTACCAGACTCCCGTGTACGACCTCGCACTACTTCACTCCATGGTCCTGCCCCGATGGCATTGAAAGCCTGGATCTGCAGCTCATACTCTGTCCACTCCTCCAGATCTTCAACCGTGTACTCTCTTTCCAACCGGTCGTTAACAACCTTCACCAAGGTGCTAGACTGCAGATCCACGCGCCAGAACTTTATCCTGTACCCCACGGACTCTGGGTTGCCATTATACTGCGTGTCGGGGAGAGGCTGGCAAATGACATGAAGAAAAGCACAATATTCAGAACAACTTGCCAGGGCTTTCCAAACGATTTACCAAGGCTGTCTGAACTCATATAAGGCCACAGGAAGGCAAAAAAGATTGAGAGGTAGATTTTCGGTTTTATTTATGTTTCATGATCTCTAAATTTCTGTGTTGCTTGAAATTTTCTTTTAATTTTTACCTTCATTTTGAACCAAATAGATACGCTCACAGAACTATGCCATTTGCTGGGGGTGTATCAACAGAGATGATATGAATACAATATATTTCAGAGCTCTATGATTAATTATGGAAATGAATGATAAATTGCTGAAGCATGTGACAAATTCATTTATCGTACATTTTTTACTCTTTTTACTGACTCTCTGCCTACTCATTTATCAGCAGAGATTTATTCTAGTATTCTAACTCCCCAAGCAATTTCAGAGATTAAAATATGAAATAATTAGCCTACTTCATGAAGTTTAGAGTTTTTTCCCGTAAAACTAACTATATGATGCCACGGATGGCTGAGATTCAGTTCTGGATCACTGGGAAAGTTTGATACACATTAACATTTCACAGCTTAGAAGAGTGTATCCTGCAGGCAAGCAGGGCTAGAAATGTGACTCGTATTCTATAGGAAGGAAGGAATTCCCAGCTCCCAGGGGGACACAGATTCACCTACAGATCTTGAAAAAAAGAGATTAAACACTTTCAAATACTGATGTTATTAAGCATGAAAAAGGCACGTGAGGTCATTTTTAGCTGTGGCTGTTGCTCCTCCTAAACCCTGCCCAGTTTGACTCATGAAAACCAGGCTTCCAGGTATCACAGCAAGGAAACACAATCTTAAAGATGTTATAAAGTCTCCTTAAACAACCCGATGTAAGATACGTAGGTCTGGATATGGTACCAGAGGTTTAACAACACGAGCATGTTATCCACATGGTAAAGCCACAAGTGAGTTACGTGGGTCCTATAAAATGAACTGCAATGGCTTTTCTATGGATACTGAGGTGACACCTTCAAGTTTGACATTTTGGCCTTTCAAGGTTCAGAATTAAGTGCAGTGTCCCACTGAGAAACTGGAATTATTCCTTTCTGACAGGAGAAAAACCCTCATTTCTAGCCTGATTTTGACTTGCAGCCATAATGAGTTTATGCATGGAAAAGCTAACATTTGGGCAAAAGGAAACCTGTGCTTCATCAACTTCACACCACAGTAACCCCAGTGGAAAATTCTGCCTAACAGGGGAGAAGAAAAACCATTCTGGAGCAGGTTAATTGCCAAGTAAATCCCAGTGCGGCAACTCTGCAGGTAACTGAGACAGTCAAAGGGGCACAACAATGTCATCAATCACTGCATCTTCGCAATTAATCATTTCTTTCTGCATTTTATCACAGAACTTCACAGCCTTTCACATAAATATAATCTTAAAGCAGTGTAACGTGCAAACTTTGCTGCTGTTCAGTACCTGCAGGATGGTTGCCAATGGCCGGTGTGCTTCTTCTGGGGACTGCTTTGTACAAAGCAAACAACTGAGCCCTAGGAAACTGCAAATTGGCTCGAGTATTATATTCCTGTCCCACATGTTGACCCAGACTATGAAACTAGAGAGTCTCAAAAGCCAAGGTTTTACACACAGGCATATATTCCCCTGATGAAGTGGCAGAAGTAGTGGCGGTAGGCAATTTAAGTGATTAATAAGGCACTTAAGGTAAGTCTCAGATTTCCGACTATTCTGAAAAAGGAAATAATTTTGCTGTTACTCCTTATACTGAAGGCAAGGAAAAAAGCACTCCCGAGCGCTGGCCTGACTCTCCCCGGGGAAGCAGGCGCGCCCCAAGCGCCAGCACCCGGCTCCCCTCCGCCCCCGCTCCTCCTCGCCAGCTCACCACCCATCGCAGCCACAGGCTGGTCTCGCTGGCCGTGCGTACGGTGACGCTCCCGGGGGCAACATCTGGCGGAGCCTGCAGCGTCTGGATGACACGGGAGGGCTGGCTGAGCGGGCTGGGGCCCACCACGTTCACCTGCCGCATCCGGAACCTGGAGCAGAGGAAAGATGCAGTGCATGGGTAACAGCTCAGCGAATGGTACCTCTACTTTCCAGAACAGGAAAAAGACAGAAAAATACAAATTAGGTCTTTCTAAATGTTCCGCAAAGGTTGTTGCATGCAGGTCCCCTTTGTATTCGCTGCTGAATGCTTTATGGTAACCGCTTTCAGATCCTCTCAGGTATTAAAAAAATGAAAATGAGATTAGCTTAGGGTCTATTAGAAACTTAGGTATTTGTGTGAGAAATTTATGCTAATTATACCAAGCCTGATGAGCTTATGCTAGCAGTAAGTGATTTTTCTCTTGCGATGCTTGTACAATACATTCAGAAAGGTATTAAAATATCAAACTTCAGATAGTCTCATTCCCCGTCAATATAAAAAATATACTAGTGATAACATTTCCCCTCAATTACTGGTTGAAAGAAGCTGATTTATCCCCGTGCTGCATTCTCAGCCTTCCTGCACAAGAAAGATTAAGTTATTTAATATGGATATGCATCTTCAAAAAAATACCCTGTCTGCTTGAAACCATCTCTTCTACAATAGAAATCCCTATTGGGTCACAAAAGATTTAGAGAAATCTTATTTTTAGGAAAAACAAAATAATTAAGATGTGCTGTACATTTCAGATACTCTCACCCGCCACAAGCAATTAGAGGTATCCAGCGCTTGCACATAAATGCATGACCTGTTCATACTGAACACTTAATTTTTGGACCTAATGACTGAGCTTGGAAAAAGGGTTAGTCAACATAGCAGTGTTTACTTATCTGCTCTGTTTTCCCTAGCAAATGCATTAAAGAAAACACATTAAAACATATACTGTCCTTGATTTCACTCTCAAACATTGGCACAAAATATAGAAAAGAAGCCGGCCACTAAAGATGCGGTCTGATAATGAGCTCTCGTGATTTATTTCCTCAGTCGGCACTGACTAAAGCTGACTGGAGGGCCACAAATCCATTTATTTGGCAACAACTTCCTAGGTTTCAAAAAATTGTATAAAATTGCTCTACATCGAAACAAAACTAAAAAAAAAAGCTCATCTCTGTTTACACGTGAGAGAAAAAACTAGGCAAAATTCAAAGAGCTGCTTTAGTCTACAAATTATGATAAAAAAAGATCAGAGGAGAACTGGAGGTGTGAAAGGTGCCAGTGCCGACCAGCATAACCTCACCTCCTAGGTGTGTGAGTCTGTCTTATTTTGCATGGACACTGAACATTGAACTCTGGTATGAGCTGCACTTTACTATTCACCTCTGCCTTTCCAGCTTTAAGGATCCACCTTTAAGAGAGCAAAATCTTCTCAACCTGAAGATAATTTTCCTAAACCTCTGCACCAGAAAGCTCTGCTCAAGTTCAAAAATTTTCAAAGAGCTTTTGGTAAAATGCTTAGCTCTTGAAGATGAGGAGTAACACACCTCAGTGGAGAGTTTGTGAGAAATTCAGTGTGTTCCTAGGCTTCTGACTAAGGGAAGAAAATTAGTGTACCAGCACTAAATCAGCTGTAAATTAGATGAGCCTTACTTGTGTGCACCTACTCCTAGCTCACAACAGCACGTGGGCCAGCTACAAGGCCCTTCAGCCAGTGCCAAAGGGGTGAGTTTCCGGTACGCTGATTTAACGCTTGCCGCTATCTCCTCATGACCAACCTTTACATTAGTGAGCTATTCCATGAAAGCATTTTTCATTAGGATTGAGTACCTCAAATTCTCAAATCTGGCCTATACTAAAGCGACGCATCACTTGAATTGATTTAAAAATCAATCTTGTTTAACTGGGGTGTACCCATAATGTAGATTCAGTTCAATCAGTTTAAGCATTGCATATATCTATTAAGCTTAAGTTGGTAAATTCTTATAAACAAAGGTTTCATCTAACTGATACTACCAAATTAAATCAATAAAGTGATGCTTAAACTGATGTAAATATGTCATTACAAGTTTGCACCACTTTAAGTGCAATTGATTTGTCACTGACTGATGTTACACTGGTGCACCCTTCAGAGAAGGGAAGTCACAGGGTATATCATATCAGTTACTCATAAAAGCATTTCACTGCGCACTTGGATTTAGTTTTTAATGTTATGAACTGTATTGTATGTAAATTACAATTAACAGTATCAGACAAGCAATTTTAAGTATAAACTATGAAAACAGCCAGCCTTTTCCCTTTTGTTCAGATTATAAAACACAGCCAGCTGTTTCTGATTAGGAAAGCTGTTCCATGCTGCTATTTACTCATTTTTTTCCATGCTGCAGCTAATTACCTGCTGTTCTTACCTGTAATGAGTGTAAGGAGTAAGGTTTGGTACCTCCAGCATCTGAGCATCAGGTTCATTCTCCACCTCACGAAGACTCACCCACTCTTCTTCATCACCCAGTACGCCAACCTGTACATGGGAAAGGTAAGAAGAAATACAAAGCAGGCTATATATATATATATATGTATGTATGTATGTATGTAAAGAATTACATATATATACTCTTTTTCAATGTGTGTCATCACAGCAGTGGAAGGACAAATGCTTTTAAATACATATTATCCAGTTAATATTAATTTTTATATGACAAGGCACTAGTTATTTGTAAAGCAACAACACAGCCAAGTTAGCCAGGTTTCCCTTGTATCTGTTGGGACTTCATTGGAATCCTCTAAGATCTGTTCCAGAAAAACACCACGAGAGCGCTAATACCCTGTTCAATCTCACTGCCACAATACAAAAGTATCAAGTAGTAATATAACAAATTGAAAAATAGCCTTGATAATAACTTGCAGGAACTGATGCATACTAAGTGAGTCTCAATGGAGGCAAAATGCCACAGAAATGAAGACACAGAAACAAGAACAAAGTCAAAGAACAAAAGTGTTTTAACCTCATCTGCAGGTTTGCACTTAGACCAGACTTTTCCATGTGCAATTCTTTGTATTAATTAATCACAACATGTTGCCCAACAGAGACCCTTAGCCACAGCAGTGTTAGACGGGACAAAATGGTGATGAGAATTGAGAGCGTTGCTTTCCATACAGCTTTCTGGAGATAAAATGAAGATGAACCAAGACCTAAAGGAAGTCAACAAGGCATGAGAGAAAGGCCAGGGTCTGACCTGGGACCCTTGGAGATGGCAGCATCCATGGGCAGGGGTGCGTACCTAAAAGCCGTGGTAGGAGTGTGGAGGAGGAGACAGAAGGGAGGTGGTGGATGGCTGGGCTTCACTTTGGAGATTCACAAGTGCTGAAACACAGGGGATCTTCGACAAGACTCCCCGATGTAATTCCCTAGCACTGTGCACATTTACTCTGCTGTTTCAACCCTACCGCAAAGGGCAGTACCTGAAGTCCAATTCCTTCCCCCTACCCTGGTATCCACAATCCCAGGCTGAAGGATGTACACAGGCAGCTATTCCTTTTGGTGTCTATTTACAGACTTAATATCCATGAAGATGCCTAATCCTTTTTTAACCTACTGACACTATCTATTCCCACAGACTGCTGTGGCAACAAATTCCAGAAGCTCACAACCCACTGTGTAAAGAGCTATTTCCTTTAATCTTTTTTAAACAGATCCCTTACGAGTTCTGTATACAGCCATAGACACTGTCAAAGCATTCAATAGGCAACATAGCCCAAAGTATCTAGCATACCCCACGTACTTCAAATAGAAAATTAGGTTTCATTCACTCTTCCCCCCCCACCTTCAGCAGAAGTAGCCTGATTTATTTATAGATGGTTTAGTTCTTCGCTCACCCAGGACTTGATGTGCTGCATATTTATGTTTGTGCATGAAGAAATGACACAAGGAAAATTAGGCCAAAGAAATAAGTTCTGCAGTGCGCTGTGAAAAGCAGCCTCTGTGATCTTCCTAGCAGAGGACTGCTTTCATGGAGGGAGGTGGTTGCACAGGTCTTGATGGGCCTTTCAGTCTCGTTGGTTATCAAGGACACTGCCAGACATCAAACAATATATAAAATAGATGTCAGTGAAGATTAGGGGCCTTTTAAAATTCCCCATTCCAATTGAGCACCATAAATTTTAGTAAAGTCCATGGATGCAGAAGCTTATAGGAAGCAAGTTGAGACAGGTCTGCATGGTAAAACAGAACAGCCCTAAGCTGAACCCAGAGAACAAAGCGATGATAAAGAGAATTAAAAAAAAAAAAAATAATCACCCCTACATAACAAAGAAACTACGAGAGGGTTGATTTTAGTCAAGCAAACATAGATTACTTTTTATTAAAGAGCTTTTGATTAATACTGTAGAAAGTCTGTAGTAAATGCTTATTTTTGCAAAACTCCTTGCTCTTAACAGCATCACCTCAAAATGCTGCAGTAATTGTATAGCAACAATCTGCAGTGCTTTGGAGGCTGCAAATAATCTCCAGTAGTGAGTTAGTCTTCTTTTTGTATTCTAAGAACAGTAAGAGCTTTTTAAAATATTCCTTGCCTAGCAAAAAAAAAAAAAAAAGAAAAAAAAAGACATCATAGGTTTCAATCGTTACACTGCAGCAGCAGCAGGTAGGTCATTAATACGCATTAAGGACCACATGGTTCAGACCCAGAGGCCCACAGGGCTGTGAAGAATTGACATTGACTCCAGCTTGAGAGGTGTCCAAGCCCCCCCCCTGCCTGTTGTGCTGATAGACCTTTACCAGCTGGCTGCAAAGGTGGAAATATTGAGGATCTTTTACTGATTGAGAAGTAGCAAAAGCTTCTATGTGCCCAGGACTGTGGCAAGCCCCTTGAAAGCCATCCCTGGACAGCTTTCTGGTTTTGAATGCTCTCCCTGGCAGGAACGATGGGTGCAGCCCAAGAAGAAATGGCAGACACCAACCAAGCCCGGCACATTGGGTGTTCCCAAGCTCAGGAACCAGCTGGTAAACAGGTGGGCACCACCTCTACTGGGAGGTGGGGGACCCTGGGCAAATGGTGGCACAGACAGTCCCAATTAACCGCTTTTGGACTAATTTTCTGCCAAAAGGTAATGACAGAGAGGTGGCAAAAAAAATTAACCACAGATATAGTTCTGTGATTCAGCAAAGGATTTTAAGAAAAAAATAGATCGGGAACTTGCTTTAGTTAGAATAATACCTTGTAACGTTCCCAGGGTCTGATGCCAGCGTTTGCGAATCTAACTCAAAGGATTAGATCTTCTACTGAAATCAGCAGTATGATTTAAATGTGCTTCTTCTGCAGGGATTTTTTCCAGCTTAAGAAGAGATTGAAGGGTGAATGGCTGCAGGGCAGCTTGGTGAACAGCCCAGGGACAGCTGCATGACCTCGGAGTCGTGTGGCCAAGCAATTCCAGGTCACTGCTACTCAAAACAAGTTTCACTTATTTAGCAATAATCTCAGAAATGAGTCTTGGAAGAGAACCTTCAGTGACGGACTTCTATATTTTTAGCTTACACAAGATCTATAGTAGATTCCAAGTTTCAGGCTCCTGAAGGAAAAGGAAATTATTTTTCCTGAAACACTGATGTCAGATCAGAGGAAACGTATCAGTTTTGAGAATCAGAGTACAAAGGGATTCCTACGGGGCAGAAAGAACTAGGGGCAGTGATAAGGATGAGAGTGTCCTTTGAGGGGCAAGAGAGTCCACAATGAGCCACTCTCCATAAAATAAAATTAATTTAGAGGCTTCTTTCTTGTAGCTGTTTTTTTGGATAACAGTGTATGCAAACTTCAGAAAAGGATTATGTTTGTTGACAGATGCACACATATTCATGTGTGCGTTGTTTTTGGAGGCAGATGAGAACACCAACTGCTTTTCTGTTACCATAGGCATAAAAACTGCTTAAGAAATGCACCCTGCATCTTAACGGTTGTCCGTACAATAAGGCCACGATCCCCAGGAGGCCCAGACCTGCCACAATAAAAACACTCATGTCCACCAAGATGGTTCATATGGTTCTTGATAACGATCAGCCATCACAGGTTAGCACATATTCATTGCCATCTCTCAGCTGTTCCCAAGGCATTACGTTCAATAAAAGGGCATATTCATTTATTACTACAGAAATGAGACAGTATAAAATAGTACTGGAAGCGATGTCAGAACCCTTTACTTCTCTACGCATCGGTTTCCCAATTTCTAAAAAGGAAAACATTACATATTTTATGAAGGGACTTAATGTTTTCTGATGGAATGCACTATATGAGAAAAATTGCAGAATTTTGACTTGAAAGAAACAAAAATTAATTAAAATTTGGAGTGAAAAAATAATTTGCTGTGAAATTCTGTATAAGACAGTAACACTTCCAAAATTTTGAACAGTTATGAAGTACTAACAGCAGGAAAGGAAAACACAATGTTTCTGTATGTTATAGAGGTACCCTGTGTTCCACTATAGTTCAAGATATGTCAGAGTTTTCATTATAGAGGTCCATAACTCACACATTTGAAATCACTTTGGGAGAAATTCGGTTCACAGGATGTCAGCCTGGGTGCAATTTTTTTTCTTGCAAAATCCTTAAATCGATTCAGCCATTTTTGATTTAAAGATTGGCAAAGGCATAAAATTGTCAGAGTTTCAGACACTTTATTTACCAGCTCCGAAGTAAAAATGACACCAAGAGAATCACCTTGTACAATGGATGAATCCTATCTGGGTCACGGACTTAACCCGCAAAACCAGATAAATTCATGGTTAAAGTTACAACGTCTTTCCCAACTCACAGCTTTACAAGCAAATACAGCGATAATACTTTAAAGGTATTACTACTTTGAAACTGTTAGCGCTCACCATCGTACCATATAAAATCTCTCTAAAACCAGCAGCAAACCCTCTCTGTATTAACCCCTATACTCATGGCGCCATGACTTGCAGTACCTCTTCCTACGTGGCCTTCAGCTGTTCCACAGGTCTTGTGGTGTCTGCACAATAACATTCATCACCAGAAAAACACACCCAGCTCAGCAGAAGTTAGCCCAGCTTTTCTAATCAGCCACTGGAAAGCCTGGTGCTGTGGCCCAGGCACCTACCAAGGCACGGTCATGATATCGTCATTTATACACTTCTGACAAAACCTCAGGGAAAACCCAGCATGAGAAAAATCAGCTTGAAACTGGACTGCAAACACGAAACCACGTGGACGACAGCAGGGATGCAGTGCCATTCTTGGTTGCAAACTGCCAGAAATAATGTCTCCAACATATACCCTAACCGTATCTGAGAGTACAGGAGGATTGGAAGGATTTACTGAAATTCTTTGGGGATGAACACATTACCCCTGCGTGTCAATGCCACAAGACAGTTATTGCTGGTTCTTCTGAACAAGTGTCAGCAGAACCTTGATATTACATTAGACCCTCTTTTCTTTAGATTGTACTGTAATGTAATGGAAAAACAACGTTAGAAATATTTTTTTTTAAATCACATTGGTAGGTTTTTGTAATTCTCTGGAAATCTCGTTTCCTCCAGTCCTCTGAGTCTAGCTGGAAAGATGGAAAAGAAGCAGCCCAGTGATTTTTAAGAAACCCCTTCAGAAGTACAGAATGTAGCTTCACTAGAAACACAGAAATGGGATTTTTAACACTTTATATTTCAGTATCTACCTACACTAAAATCTTAAAGACCTGATTCTCCTCTCATGTTCATTGACAAAATTGAGAATTAGTTCTGCGGCTCCTATGAATTTACACCCCAGCACAAAAAGCAGAAGCCATGGCCAGATGTACAAAATTTCACGTCATCTGGAATTCCCAGCTGTGTTTTTCATCCAAATTGTTCTGAAGTATCAGGCTTCAAAACCAGCATTTAAGCAAAATGGAATACTTGGAATATTTTATACACTTGCCCTTATCAAGGAACCTTTGTGCCACATAAAGGAAGAAAAAAAAAATATGTTGGTGGCTGCTTGTTTACGTGCGTCAATATAAGATAGTTTTTCTGTAAGGACTCGGACATTGGGAGTAAAGGGTGTATTCCCAGCAGAGATGGAAGAGAAGACACAATATATAAGGGATATCGAGAGCAAAGCTATCGCCCAGCTGTACAAACAGAGGGGGACACAGATGAAGCACACGGCAGTGCCATGTCTGTTGGTCATGCTTTGCCACGAACCCACCGCCAGCAGAAGTACAGCCTAGAGGGAACAGACCTGGGTGGGGACAATGACCTAGTTCTCCCCCTTCCAGGAGATCATGCTCCACAAGGTCTTAGTAAACCACAAAAGATTTTTTTCCCAAGCTATTACTGTTTTCAGCTACTCTGTACCTTGTTGCAAACTTTCAGAAAGGCTAATGTTCAAAAAAAAAATTGCGAATAGATGGAGATGTAGTCCCTGTACCTGCTTGAACAGAATCTTTATTCTTTATTTCAGCTGATGAATTGAAAAGTACACTAGAATACACAGATTTGCGTTTTATAGTTAAATGTGATCCCTATCACTCTGCAATACCACCTCTTTTAAAATCATGGTATGGAAAACCATGCCTTAAGTGACTTTTCATTCAATGCTAAGGCATGAAACCCTTAACAGGGCTATTAAAAGCTGTGCATGGGCCAGTGAATGAAAGATGCAGAAGGAAAAAATCCTCCCTATATTTCTGTTTAGAAAATATGGTTGTTGGGTATAACCACTGCCCTTCAACCTAATATAGTCCTAAGGAATGACTATGGTTGTCTATACCACAATATAGATGTTGCAGCAGTAGTCTGCATCCCACCTACCCCAGACGTATCACCGCTTACAACAGACTACACGAGAGGTGTAAGTGAACCCTGGGGTGTCACTGGCAGCTGTTTTGTGAAAGCTCGTGTGTCTTTAAAAGGTGGGCAGAAAACCCTGTGAAGTCCAGAGGACAGGTCCACAGCAGCTTGGATCCAAGTCAGGATGGAGGCATTCCTGCCCACATCTCTGCTCCCACTACCATGTTCTCATCCCTCCCCTTGCACTGGTGCTCTTCTGGTCGCACACACAGCCTGTGCAGGGAGCTGATCTGTCTGAAACGCATTTGTTCTTGGCTGGATCCAGTCTAGTAGCAGCTCTGGGTACGATCATGCCGGAATCAGAGCATGCGGAAGGCAGGAATAAGAAAATCTTGGTAAGAGTGATGGCGATGAGGAGAGGGAACGGGAGCAGGGCAATGAGAGGTCTGGTTTAGACTGGCTAAAGGTGCTGTGAAATTGTGCTTTAAGAGAGAAAGAGAGTTTGAGGGAAGTGCTGACATAAGGGGGCTGTGAACAGAGGATTACATGCAGCTGTCATCCTGGAAACAGGATTTCCTGTATCCCTAAGGAGTCACCAATTTCTCCACATACCTGGAAAGATTTTTGTTAATCATGTGAGCAAGATTTTTTTTTTTTTTTTTTTTTTTTTTTTAATTAAAACCACTTGGAACAAAATTTCTTGTTGTGCCAAAGCTGAACAGTGAGGTATGGCGCAGAAGAAACTTGCAGGGTCGCCGTGGTGAAAAGAACTGCCCAGGCTCTGCAAAGACTTGGGCTGTGCTCCTTCCCCAAATGGAGCAAATATTCCTGGATCCAAGATCTATCAGAGCCACTAACCGTTTGACTTTTCTAGCAACTCAGGAGATGTTGATGAGGTCTTGTGATCAAGACAGATCCTCCCTTGCCTCCCTGCACACCAAGAACCCTTCAAACACTATTGGTACCTGGGGCTCTTCAAGGCTCTTCACGGTAATTATTTTGTTTGAAAGTAGCATTCACATTTATTTTACTTCAGTGGCATTCTGCAACTTACAGACTCAACAAATTCCTAGCAATATCAATGTGGTGTTCCAGCACAAAAATGCTTCTCAGAATGTGCCAAGCCACCATATTATAGGATTTCAGTGTTTAATTCTGTAATATGCAATAATGTGTATGTAAACAGTACAAAATGTACCAACTTGTTCACAACAATCTCATTACCAAGTGAAGTGATTGTATCAACATGTTTAAGTGGTGACAGTGATTTAAGAAGTCCAACATTTGGTCTTAAAAACAGATTATATTATTTATAAAGATCTGTGGGTGGAAAGGAAGAAGCAAAGCTCATCTGTCAGGAGAACAAATGAGGAATATATAACTCCTCCAAGGCATAATGACAGCAGAAAGAGGGATATTGTTTAAAGCTGATGAAGAAGAGAATTCATCCTATTCATATCTAGAGGCCTGGACAGAAAACCTCAGTATATTCCATTACAAGATAGAAAAATACACTCAGTCTCATGAATAATGGTATCTTTGCTGTTCAGTGCAATTCTTCCTATACTTCTGACTACGAGATAATAATTCCAGGTTGGCATCTGGTTTGAAAATACATCTAACAGAACCTAACCACAGGTTTCAAATCCTTTTTTTAAATAAATGGATGGACTTAAGCTCTGCTGTATGTGTTGCTTATGATGCCTCTGGTGTTCTTCTGAACACAAGCAAAGCTGCTTTACAAAAATCCATGTGAATAATTTAAAGCATAAGCATTCTGACATATATATATATATTATATATCATATTTTTCTTTTGTTCCTGTGCACAGAAGTTACAGGATTCACATGACCCTTTTCTCACTGGCTACCACACAGACATTTCTCAGCTAATCCTCTCGAGCTCCCTTGCATTCCAGCCTTTCCAGGAACCCCTGAACAGCTACCACCAGGCCATTTACTGAAGAGCTTTGATCCAAAGTTAAACAGAAACTGTAATCCAAACAGCAATTCAATATTTAGACCCTTTTTAAACATCCAGAAACTTCATTAAGAGCTTTTTGTCAGGGGCATACCTGGCCTTCGACTATCCACTTGGAGATGGAGGTTTTGCCATCATACCCTGGCCGGAACTGAAGCGTGGCAGAGCGAGGGCTGATGTTGGAAATCACCAGGTTGGATGGAGCACCTGGAAGTTCTGAAAAAATAGAAATGTAAATGAGAGGTGGGAATGCTCTTCGGTTAGGGCCCAGTAACACAGGCTGACATTCAGTGTTAAAGTATATAAAATACCTTGGTAACAATTACAACAGAGCAAATAGCTGTGGGGTTATTTTAAATTTTTGGCAGAGTATTACATACAGGATTACTATTTCTGCTGCTCTAAGCATGCACCACGTTTTTACAGATCAAATGAGAAAAGAAAGAGCCCATCCACAGAAATACAGCTATAATTTTAGAGAAGTTGCATAACCAACAAAGCGTGGTGGTGCAGGGGAGAAGGTACTTCCCAGCTCTGGACCTTCCAAGTCACCTAATTCCACTGTACTTTTGTTTCTCCAGAATTAAATGACAATAATTTTTACTTATTTCTTAAAGTACATACAACTTTCATGTATTAACAACAGAAGATGACTCAAAGTTTTGGGTTGTGTATGGGGAAGACTGTGATTCTTATATGGACCTATAATAGATGGGGTTTAGAGGGCGTTTCTTATACCTGAATGAAGTAGATGATTTTTTTTGTATTTCTGGTTTCTGACCTTCTATAGGGAAACATCAGCAGCCCCACTCAGATCTTTGCCTCACATCAGTCAAGCTTACAGCAGCATTTACATTTTTAATATTATCGGAATTATCAACAAAAGCAAGCCCAGGAAAGAGATTAAATATAGATTGCTTAGAATAAATTCCCAATAGTACCTACATTCGTCAGTAATGGAAATTAGTATTATAATCAGTAATCGGTCGTAATAATATTGCACTATGTGCAAATGCAACAGGCAAAAAAATGGGCAGCTTTTTGGCAAATATTTCACGTATGCACAAATACACAGTATTTCTTGATTCTTACTTCACATTTGTGGGAACTCTGATCGATAATCTAACCCTCACCAAGTAGGATAATGCTGTTATCTGGCTAACAACAGGGAGCATGGCATTGATCTAGTCTACAGCTTGTCACAATTACCTATGATTAGGGAAAAGAAAGGCAAGCATACATCAAGGCATACAGAAAAGTTCAAAAATACCGGAAAAGGGAAAAACTGGATTACCATCAGTGATGTACACTAACGGCCCCAGTTGGGAAAATTCTACTTGTATAACCTATAAATTAACCGAAACTGTTTGGGGTAAGAATTGGCTTTTTAGTTTGCTTTCTATACCGGATGAGGGAGAGTGCAGAATTTTAAAAGCAAAATGCAAAAGGCTAAATTTAGAGGTGCCTAAACGGTAACTCAGACAACGCAGTACCTCCTCCCAAATCCTTCTCAGCCCACAACTGCCAAATCTTGTAAATAAGATTTTAGTTTCATTAGACAAGTATCCTCTTCCTCAGTGACATAAGCTATACTACTAATAAATGGAAAAACCTTTCCCTTTTAACAGCATCCAGACTCTATTTTTCCCTAAAAGCAACACTTTTTGAATTGATTCAGGCTTCATTCTTACGTTACTTTGTAAATGTCAAGAGATTCTCTATTGTATCCACTTTATTACGTTGTCTATTCCTTCTGCCGTTCCTACAACTTTTTCTGTAGTTGTATTAAACAGCCTCAACTTTCCAGTAATTTTAAATTGCAAGTGTGTTTATGTTAATGTTTTAAATTCTAAACATTACATTTAAATGACGTGGTAAAGAATTCCAATGCTTTATAAATGAAACCATTTTTATTATTACTGAACCAAAGTGATTTGTGATCTTTGGAACACAGAAACACAAAGAATCAGCTCATTTTAAATTTGTTTCAGGGAGCTTTACCAACCTGGGGGCACACCAGAAGAGATGGTGGAGGATGTGACCCATCCGCTCCCTTTTGCGGTCACAGCTGCCACCTCGATTGTGTAGGTGGTGAGAGATGACAGCCCTGTGATCTTGAACTCCAGCGTCGTGTTGGGCAGCATGCGGGCAAGACGAGATTCGTTCCTGCCATAAACCTCCCAGGAGATCTGGTACCCTGAAAAACAATTACACAGAAGTCACGGGGCTGTAGCAGTGGTACGGTCTAGTTTTTCTTCTAAAGCACAGTTATACAACAATCCAGAGAGACTGGTAAATTCCTGCAAGATTTGCTTGCAGTCAGTGGTGGTAGGACTTGTTGCCTACTCTACTCCACTATGGTCACCTTTTATAAGCAGGAAAAAAAAAAAAAGTTGAAGTAAACACTGGCTAAAATAGCCAAGTATTTTTCTAATACTGTTATTTCCAGTAAGCAAGTGATGTAGGTACCCCATGGGGTATCATCTGCCCATCAGATTACAGACAGGGGAGGACATGGAGCCTCAACAGTCTCTCTTTCTATGACTACACAGTGCTCGCTGTGAAATGGCGAGGAAACCTGGGGATCATCTCACAGAAGGGTGGACTTTCATTTTGTGAACTCTGTGAAGTGAACAGGAAGAAACACTGGAAAATATCATCTCACCAGCTAGAACATCTAATTAAAAATCTATATGTGCTTAGTAGGGCTACTCCCTTTTCCGGCTGAAGTAACCTTCACTGCTGTATATGTAGAAATACTTGCAAATCCAACAATAACAATCAGGCAGGAACACTGCAGGAATCTTCTAGGAACTGAAAAACCTCTACTCCCCATTGCTTGTTCCTCGCACAAATCCTTTTGCAGGGTGAATCATTATCCTTTCTTTCAAAACCGTAGTGTCGCCAACGTATTGTCCGAAACCGCACTCACCCTGACCTCCGTGTTATTCTTCTATCATAACCAGGCTTTCCTTTTTATCACTTTTATAGCCATTTGCCTTCCAAGAACTTCTGAAACTTTCTCCTCTCTGATTTGCTCAATTTTACCTCCAAATCTGCTTGTCCTCTTCCTGCCCAGTCCCACTTTATTCTCCTTTGAACCTGACTGTGCCAGTCTCCAGAGAGCGTGTCTGAAAAGTTTGCTTGATTGCAGCTTTCTTTGTGATTTGACTCAGGGGGGGAAAAAAATACACATAGCTCTTGAATGCCTGTGAAATGGAAGTGAGTGAAAAGGACTAACAGAAAGGAACCCCACGGAGCGAACCACGCACGAGGCAAGCTGGCTAGAGAAACTCCCTACTGGGTTCCTGTTCCCATCATCTAAGATGAGGAATTCATACCAGTTGGGGGCCTTGAGGTGGTTTTTTTTTTCTCCCTTTTTTTTTTTTTTAAAACCCCCCAGCTGACAAGCTGATTAACATATACAAAATGACATAGCAAAATACCTTATGGTATTAATCAACAAGGAATCATAGAATCATAGAAGGTTCCGGGTTGGAAGGGACCCCTAGAGGTCCATCTAGTCCAACCCCCAACATGTCACGAACTAAAATCATAGTGAAATAAATATTTCTGCAAGAGTTTGAGAGGTGTGAGATGCTATCCTTCCTCCAGTCCTAGCTGCCATCACTGGCAGAGATGCACGTTAACCTAATTTTGCATGAAAATGGGCTCAGAGCACTCACACAGTCACTAATTATGTTTCAGGCAAGGGGGCAGTGATAAAGACCAGCCTCACCAAAGCCACTTGGCTGACTGCACACTGCATAGGGGAAGGGGAAAAACTCCTGAATGCTCACCTGGAGCCAGTTTTAAGTAAGTGTCCAAATGGGAATTAATTAAGTCAGTACTTTACCAGTATCTCAGAAACACTGTGGCATTTTGATGCTCTCTGAAAAGGCTTGAGAATCATTTACCAGAGATCGGAGTTTATGTAGTAGAGGCCAGACTATAATCTGTATGAAGATTTTTGACAAAATGTAAGGACTCTATTGCCTTTATTAATAGAGGGCGAACAGAAAGGTGGAGGATGTCTGTCCATTTTATTTGATGCTCAGTGAAGAAGCACGAAGGAGTTGCAAACAGAACGGCCACCACAAAACAACCCCATTCTTCCAAAAGCTGTGGGTGCTGTTTGTTCCAGGCAGGGCAAGGTGGAAGAATAAGGAGTTGTCTGAGGAAGGTGCAGTTGTGCCTCTCCCTGCTTCCCAAGAGAGGAGACACCACGGCCGTGTCCCCAGCCAGCAGAACGTCCGTGTGCAGCCATGGATGGAGCAGAAGCTGGGCAGAGGCCATGCCGCGGCTCATCTGTCTGCCTGGGAGCTGGGGATGACCCTGCTACGCCTGCTTTGAACCCTACATGTGGGCTGGCAGAAGGAATCAAGGACTATCACCTCTGAATAAAACTGGGTTGCTCAAAGCAATAAATAACCAGGAGATAAACAGGGGACTTTTAATGTTCTCCCTATCCATTTGTGGCTTACGAACAACAGAAAGTTTCATCCACTGTGCACTAGGGAATCTAAAGTGAGCTTCTCTCCCATCTACAAGCTTTGTATGTACATCAAATGTTGGTGATTATTCTTGGAACATTTTATGTTTTCTCCCTTGTGACTACAGGGATGAGACCCAGCTTTCCCACCCATTAGGCGCATGGTCTCTATGTATTTATTGACTGAATAAAGGTTCACCAGGAAAAATATCTTGAGTTCACATGAAAATTGAAGAAAAGGCAAAGAGGCAGCATTTACTGTTGGATATTTCACTCCTGAAAGTATATTAAATCCTAGTCAGATAAAAAAATGCAAACAGAAAATACACACATACATACTGAGCCGACACAAAGCCAAATGTAATCACGCGTAACAAAAACAGATGAAAAAACACCGAAGGAAAGGAACAACATCCTCCGTACCCCCAAGTAGCACTTTAGCCACAATGACTGACAGATGGGCAGAACTTTAGGACATGTGGTGGGTAAAAACGCGCGCTCTGTTTTACAGACGTGAGCACTGCCAGAAATGTGCACGGGGGAGTCCAGCCGGCCTGGGCCGAGTGTTTCCTCTGGCTTCAGTGTGAGTGAGAATAGGAAAGGTGCCACGAAGCCTTCCCGTATGCTTTGGCACTAACACCCTCTCCACAAAACACTGCCTAACGGAAACTAATGACCAGAGGAGTTTCAGAAATAATTTTCTGTTGATCTGGAGTAAATTCTCTACAAGAGAGCAGTACACCCAATCACAAACTGTCCGTCTACATCCAGGTCCTCATAAATCAATGTTTACTGAGAGAACGAGGAAGATACTGAAATCTACAGCATGAGTAATGGGCAATTTCCCAGAGCAGGCTGGCTGCCAGGCACCACCCTCCCGGCTTGCCTCCTCCCAGCTCTGGTGCATGAACAAGAAGGCCCAGTAAAGATATCAATGAGCAGAAACGATGAAGAATTGCCTCCCTAAGCACTCAGCTCTCCAAGCAGCCCTCTATAAACCTTTGAGGTTCTCAGGGCATGAACAATTTTGTGATTCTTTTCTTCTAGCTGAAATGCAATTTGCATCATTAAGGACATTTTCCTTATAAACTCCGCTGGCCATTTTTACACTGGTGTTTCTTCACAAACAACAGAGCTGCCTGAGTTAATTCTTTCTGAAGCAACTTGCCCCAAATATAACATGGTCCATCATTGAGCTCCACCAGGTTTCAACCCATTCTGGGAGGCAGCAGCTTGTTTCTAGCAAAGCAATTTGCAACACTAAGCACAGTGCTGCTAGTACATGCCTAACAAGGACGAGTATTACAGCATCTTCCTTAGCTAGACTTGGGTTTAGGGACCTAAATTTAAGCACTCAGACTTAAAGGCTTTGGCCACCTTCACTGAAAAATACTGCTCTGCTTTCAGAAGCCATTAGTTTCTGTTCTTGAACCACTTAATGCGTATTTCAGGAAGGTTACTATGGTATAAAGGCATAAGATGGTCTGCATAAGGGCTCCACGTATTCTATAAACAGCACGGAAGACATGTACAAATGGTGCGTGCTACAGATACACAGAGAAAACACTAACAAGCGCAAGTCCTATCAAAATAATTAGACCTGTCAAAATTAAAATGCTTCAGGAAATTAAACTGATAGAACACTTCAATGTTCAGGGGCCAAAAAGTCTGATTTTTTTTTTTTTTAAACTCCTAAAATGTGTTTGTTTTTCACAGAATACAATACAAGTTTAAAAAAAAAAACAAACCTAAACATTTCAATGTGAATGCTCCCTAAACAAAATATTTTGATGCATGGGAAATCATCAGCTCCCTTCCCAGCTATGGTTTTTAGCTCCAGCAATTTAAAATTTAGGAGCTTTCTTGCACTTCAAAACCTTGAAAGCCTTTGTTAAATGGAATGTCCATCCTGTGCAGCTGTAATCGTTTCCCATCTGAAAACAATATTGCCTCTGTTGATAAGAACTAGAGTTTTTCTCAACTATTTATAGCTTCCTTTATGAAAAATAATGAAGTTGCTGATGTTGTATCTACACTGGCATACAGTAAATAGAGAAATAGCTTGTCAAATGGCAAGCTCATCAAAGAGAAACAAGAGCGTTCTGAACCCTTGTGATCGTTTATACAAAATTAAGTAATGACATGCAAATTCTGTCACACAGTCCACAGCCAGACCACTTGATCACAGATGAAGGATACCGCTGATTTCAGGCTTGGTCTTGATTGCAAATCTTAGCAGCTCCAATCCTGATTTTGCAGCTGCAAACTCCATGTAGGAACCCCCCACCTTCGGGGCAGAGGCTAAACACTGTCTCACAAAGTTTCAGAAATTTAGTAACACAGGTGGAGGTCACAGAAGATTTAACAAGACCAGAACCTCCACGGGGAGCTGATTTCTAATATAGACTGCCTTTTCAGTGACCACAATCATGAGCTGCCTGTAATTGGACCAGTACTTTCTGTAACGTGCCCTAGCTGACATTTCAATTACCCAAAAGAAGGACCAGGAAACCAGCGCTCACGGTAGCCAGTTCTCCCTAAATGCTCTATTACACAAATATTTTTTTCACTGCAATGATACACACACTTAAAAAAAAAAAATTTAAAAAAAAAAAGGCGATAGCGGTTGATACTTGCCTGTAATGATGCCATTTTTCTCTACAGGTTCTTGCCAGCTGACCTTGAGAGATGTGTCCAGAATCTCAGTGAAACTCAGGTGTCCCACCGCTCCTGGCTCTGGCAATCAGAAAAGGAAATCTGTTAACAGGAGAACCCCACGCACTTTTAATCTGATTCACGTGGCAAGGTTAGGGCTGAAGAAATAAAACACTGAGCCAGGGCCAAGGGAAGCCTGCTGGAAACATCAGCGAGAGCTGCAGGGGAGAGGGGAGAACACAAGGTGTTAAGAAACACTTTGGATATCATCACATAAATTATTTTATCCAGTCATCATCCCAACTGTGTGGAGAACTAAAGAGAGTGGCAGCAGGAGACTTGCACGCAACTTGTTCTCTGCCTCTCTTCTTGATCTAATCTAATTAGAACAATCAAGCTGGCAACCCTGGAAGCAATTGCATTTGCTGTTTTCCCTCAAGGACGGTGTGCGGCATTTACCTGTGCTGCTGCGTGTAGCTGATCTGGCCTTAGGTCGGTGGTAACACCACCGGCACTCCCCTTCACCTGGAAAGAGCCTTTTGGCTACGCAAGGTCAAAGCAAGGACAGTCACCAAGCCGCTGCTTGGATAGATTCTCTCAAAACAACTCTAAAAACGTCCAACATAATGGCAACTGTCTTCTGTAAAATGAATACAAGTGTGTGAAACTTTTAAAGGATTTTTATGATGTAGCTCAAGAGCTCTTAAAAATTTCAGCTCCCTAGTGTGCAATGAAAGAGCATAAAATGGAATGACTGTCAAGAATATGCCATCCTCCCTCAATTTTGATCTTCAAGGAAGACATCCTGACTGATTTTTGATCCAACTGCTGTTCTGTCTTCAATCGATGTACTGGAAAAAGGAGGTTTTGTTCACTTTATATTCACTGTGCTTCTGTCATTGGATCCCTGCCCGAGTATCCTCCAGCTCCACTGACATCAGTTGGCAATTTCTCGTCTGCAATTTCATATTTTGTTTCCTCTTCACTTTAGTCCAGTTTCTCATTCCCCTCCAGCTACGATAAAAAAAAAAAAGCCTGCCAGTAGGTCGGCTACAACCACATTTGCAATTCTGCAATCCTAGTGAGGAAAATTTCCAAATCCATTCTGTGTTATCCAGTAGTCAAAGCATTACAGAAAGAATTGCTGATCTGGTAGCGATCTCAGGAATACCCAACAAGAGCACAGCAATTATGCACTGCTCGGGACCCTGTATCTGCAGACACGCAAACCGCATACTCGCAAAGCTTTACTCCAATTAGCTCCCGCAGTCGCAGTCCAATTTTAATGTCATAATGAAAAACAGGTGCAGGTTACTCCAAGCCAGGACACATTGCTTCTGACTGGATGTCAGATTTTATTTGACCTACAGTTCATCAGCAAAAAGATCTGTTTGCACTATTTTTTTTTCCTAAAGGATTGCCTAACTTTGCTCTACAGGCAGAAAATTACCACCTGAGAACATGAGTGACAGTCCTTCTGAACCTTTTTTCCCACCACATAAATCCTGAAGCAACTTAGATTCAATGAGTTCTCCGCAAAGATGCATTATACCATCCTGTACTTAACTTCTCAGTCACCATGAAAACCAAGGAAAGCAATTCTGAAGGATAAAAAAAAAAAAAAAAGAAAAATCCTTCTCATCTCTACAGCTGCATACACCAAGAAATGTTTTATATGTTTTACAAAATACAGGTATGGCTTTTTCTTGGTTTATGTTTCATGATGGAATTTTCTTGTATTTATGGCACATGATCCCAACATTTCCCTGCGATACTCCCAGTGCCTTGATTGTGCCCCTTCTCCCTCTCCGGACAAAGTCTTTAAGGCTCTTTTCTGCAGCCCTTCCTTCAGCAGAAACACTAATAGTCTCTTTCCTCTTCCCAGCTGATTAATTGTCATGAAATCTTAAGTCTTGTATCTTTGGTTTCTTACTCTTCTGTACTCACTGAAATTAGCCACAGGGTTCAAATGTCAGTAGAGGGAGAAAGACAGATGGACCTAAGACAGACAGTTGAATACATTTACAAATCATCATTGTCCCAAGCTTCATTTCCTTAGGAAAACAGACAAAAATGTTAATACTACACACAAGAACCTAATGCATCTTTCCCCTTCCTCCATGCCTTTTGCTTTAACCCCAGATAAACATGAATGAGTTCACAATAGTGGTTCACATAGATTTCTGGTAGGTTTGCTATCTCTAAGATCTTCTAAGAAGCAAAGGTTTAAGTCTACAATCTGCTTTCGGGCCACAGGTCTAGCATATGGAGGAGACTAACCAGAAAAGGAATATCCATTGGAAAGTATTTAATTTTCTTCATGTTCTTCCAAGAGTATCTCATGAAAAATTGGATTAGCACTTTGAGCCTCACTTCTGTGAATGTTAATGATAATCAGATTTTTCTTTACGGGAAGACAGACTAACCTAAAAGATCCCTATTAAAGGAAAGTAGAATTTCTAAAAAAAAAACAAAACAAACCACCTTAATGGATGTATTGGGCATTTTTTTTTAATTCTGAGTTGGATCTGTAAATGTTCAGCAGTGTTTATGATGCTCCATGACAGGAAGATACCGAAGCGCTGGCTGGAGCCAAGATCACTGTGGACACACAGCTAGCTACAAGGGCCACTGCAATTTAGTTGTTATCTGCATCAGACACACGCTAGCCTTGTTAGTCCCAAATATGTCTTGAGCAAACACTTCCAAGGGGCCACAGAGGCTAAAACATTTTCTGATGCAGGAGACAATTTATATGCTAAACTATCCAGCTCATTTTATTTCATCCTGACTCCAGTTTTGCAGAATAAAAGTTCCTGCATTGTTATGATCTTGGTTCTTTTATACAAACACTTGCAATATAATATAGATACAGACATTTTCAATATATTGAATAACAGAAGGAAAGAATCGTAAATTAATCATTGACCTCCACAGGAAGTTCCAGTACTCAGTTCCTAAGAAGATCAATTCATATTTATTCAGATGCCTGAACATGGATTTAAGAGCATAAGGGTTCAGAGACATAAACAACATGTTGTGTGTTAGCTGAACCAGACTCTGAAGCTTTCAGCTTCTGACCAATGTAAAAAAATTCGTTCAGCTTTAGACTGTAATGAAAAAAATGTAAAACATCATTCAGCTGCCACAGGTTAAAAGAACACACATGGACAACCGGCTGAGGTCATTGTCAGGTGCAAAATAACTTGACAAGAGACTGCAAACTGATCATGAACCTGAGGTCCAATTTTAAACACCCAGATTTGAGAACTCAAACAAAACCTGAGCGCTGCGATTCTCTACCAGTGCTGACTACTCACTGTCTTCAAGGGTGCGCAGGAGCTGGGGTGTGCTTCGTGGTCCATCGCCCGGCGTGGTGAAGCACAGAACCGAAGCGTAGTAAGTAGTGTATTTCTTCAGGTTGGTGATGCAGCCGCTATGAACGCCATGAAAATCTGGAGCAATGGTGACCACAGTCACAGTCTCTGGAGCATCCACTGGCCACGCTAGAAGCTAGAAAATTTAAACGCGGATGAGCTCTCATTAGAAGTTGTGTCTATTTGGAATCAAAGTATGCTTGGCTGCCAAAACCATCTTAATCTGATTGTAAAAAACAAGCAATGCTGTTAAACTACTGTCAGCTCTGACGCTGAACAGATGGATATAACACTGTTACTATGATAACTGGAGGGACATATATAATACTCACTAGTGAGGGGGAATACACTGATACCATGGAGGTATTTCAATTCTCAACGTCTGCTACTGAACAAGGCCAAAATTATTGCAAATTATTGTTTGAGTGACTGAGTCTTTTGCCTCTCTCTCTGGGCTGCTCTGACCAGCCCGGACAGTCTCTGCTGCTGAAAGAAAGCTGGAAGAAGAACAGGACTTTCAGTGTTACTCAGAGAAATACTTTATCTTATTTTGAGGCTCCTTTAAGGATCCCGCTGGCTGGGGAGGGTAGTGGGGTAAAGGGAGGGGGAATCACAGAAACAAAGAATCATTTAGGTTGGAAAAGGTCTTTAAGATCATCAAGTCCAACCGTTAACCTAACACTGCCACCACTAAACCATGCCCCTAAGCACCTCGTCTACCCGTCTTTTAAATACCTCCAGGGATGGGGACTCCACCACCTCCCTGGGCAGCCCGTTCCAATGCTTGACAACCCTTTCTGTGAAGAAATTTTTCCTGATGTCCAACCTAAACCTGCCCTGGTGCAACTTCAGACCATTTCCCCTCATCTCATCGCCCGTTCCCAGGGAGAAGAGGCCGACCCCCACCTCGCTCCCCCCTCCTCTCAGGCAGTTGTAGAGGGCGATAAGGGCTCCCCTCAGCCTCCTCTTCTCTGGACTAAACACCCCCAGTTTCCTCAGCTGCTTCTCACAAGCCTTGTGCTCCAGACCCCTCCCCAGCTTTGCTGCTCTCCTCTGGACATGTTCCAGCAACACAACATCTTTCTCGTAGTGAGGGGCCCCAAACTGAACACAGCATTCGAGCTGTGGCCTCACCAACACCGAGTACAGGGGCACGATCACGTCCCTACTCCTGCTGGCCACACTAATCCTGACAAGCCAGGATGCCATTGGCCTTCCTGGCCACACTGCTGGCTCATATTCAGCCGGCTGTCAACCAGCACCCCCAGGTCTTGTTCTGCCAGGCAGCTTTCTTCCCTCCTTCCCCTCCCACAGCCCCCCAGCCTCCCATTGACCAGCCCTGCCTAACAGAGCATTACAGCGTTCACTGGTTTGGGGATACCCAAACTGTGAATGATTCAAGTGGTTCTGAAACTACAGAAAAAATAGAAAATTACTACAATTTTTGACACCTGGGCCCCAAAAGTTAAGCCTCCTGAAGACATTTTTATGCATTTAAAGTAGCGTGCTTATGAGCTGTGCTCAGTTCTTCTAGGTTTCATTCATTTTGGTGGATCTTCTGGGTGATCAGGTTTTTTATGGTGGAGTACCTTATGTGTAGGTACCTAGATGAGGATTTAAAAAATTCATTTTTAGAAAATGACTTTGAAATTTTAAAACAATTTTTGAAATCACCTTAACAGCTTAGGGCTCTAAAGCTTTAAAGTGCTTGTGAAATTTTTATTTTGTCCAAAAATCCTTACCTTGTCTCTTATATAAGCATGTTAAAATTCTAGGCCTTACTCAGTATCTGTGTAAATCGTACTACTTGTATTGATTTCAGGCTCATAAACATGAATAGATGCCTGAAATTAATGAGCTGTATATGACACATTTAGCCAATGTCTATAGTTTCTGATAATCAGAAAGCACAGTTAGAGGACTATAAGGAGTAATTTTGTCAGGAATATTTCATATTTTAAAAGGTGCACTTTACAACTTCTTGAAATGCAAATAAATTTCAAAGAAAAGATAAAAATGGAAAATGGTTGATGGAATAGTAAGTTTTATTTTCTTTTCTAAATCACCTTTGTCGATTACAATTGGCATTTATAACTTTGGAGAACTGCACTTCTCTTCTTTGAGTACATTTCAGTGCACAGTCTTCAGGAAACACGTGCAGAAAATAAAGATGAACAATTCCGTCATTTAATCTTGCAGAAAAGCAAAGGCCTAGCTTTAACTATTGGTAGTTTATAAATGTCCTGGTTTCGGCTGGGATAGAGTTAATTTTCTTCCTAGTAGCTAGCATAGTTTGTGTTTTGGATTTAGTACTAGAAGAATGTTGATAACACACTGATGTTTTTAGTTGTTGTCAAGTAGCGCTTAGACTACTCAAGGACTTTTTGAGCTTCTCCTGCTCAGCCAAGGTGCGTAACAAGTCGGGAGGGAGCACAGCCAGGACAGCTAACCCAAACTGACCAAAGACCTATTCCATACCATATAACGTCATGCTCGAGGGGAGTTAGGTCGGTTGGTTGGGGGAGAGCGATCGCTGCTCGGGATGGGCTGGGCATTGGTCAACGGGTGGTGAGCAACTGCATTGTGCATCACTCGCTTTGTATATTCTGTATATTCTCTTACCATTATTATTATTATTATTATTATTACTATTGTTATTCTTTTCTCTAATTAAACTGTATTTCAACCCATGGCTCTTGCTTTTTTCCCCCGATTCTCTCCCCCATCCCACTGGGGGGGGGGTGGTGGTGGTGCAGTGAGCGAGCGGCTGCATGGTGCTTAGTTGCAAGCTGGGTTAAACCATGACAATAAATCATACAATAAACTATGCAAAAGAATTAAGTTCTCACAGACAGAAACGTTCTCACACAGTCTTTGTACTGCAATTCCCAGTCCCTATGAGAAACAGGAATGGTAAAGCTGTTGCATCTACTGCAAACAAAGAAATCCAAGGAAAGAGAAATTTTGATCATTTCCAAACTTTTCACTGACCGCTGACAGATACAAATTATCATTTTAGTTATTTTATACCATTGCTACAGAAACTGAAACATAAATTAGAAGTAGTTATGCGATGAGACTAAGGATCTATAGACTGAAACCCTGGTTGAATAAAAGAAAGAATAAAAAACTGAAATATGACTTTTGTAAATCTGACTGAGCTCACCATACTTGGACTTGCACCAGAAAATTACAGTGCACTGCACTCTGCTGAGCCCAAAAAGCACTTTTATTCTCCAGAGTCTGAACAGAAGCCAAACACTACTGCTGCATTGAGGATTCAGTGAATACTCTTGCAGTCCTGTCAGTCACCTTGTCTTGAGAACTGACTCTATCTATAGAAAAAACAGACATACCCATCTACACGTATATAGCACTTCAGCAGCGGGATTCTGAAACCATGACTGGTTTTTATGAGAAATATATATATGGGAAAAATATATGGAAACTCCCGTGCATACCTCTGTTTCAGTTTCTCCATCAATGAGAAATTCCTAGAGAAGGATCAAGCCTTCCAAAACTTCTAAAATCCACCTACAACCCCTCAAATTCACAGCTTGTCTTCTGAACTACACATCCTTCTCAACTCACCCAACATTCCCTCACCCAACACCTAAATCAACCTTCCCCCTCCCTGCTCATACCTGTCTTCCCTTTTCCTGCTCTGTGATTCCTACAAGACTTCTCTTTGTTCTTTCCATGAACGTTTTTAAACCTTTCGTTTCTTATGCCCCTATGGCCGAACCACTGAAGGAGTTTCTATTAAGCAGTCCTTCCTGAGAGACAGAAATAAACCACTCCAGCTACCTTCTTAGCATACACTCCACTGGTCAAAGTACCAACAAGTGCTCTGTTAAGCACTCTCTACTCTGCGTACTGTAATAGATATTGCCAGTTGCCCCATCAACAGGGACTTCTCATGCTAACTCGCGTCATCAAGCGTGATTAGTAAATTTTACGTTCTTACATCTCCCAAATCATCACAGTGGGAAAGTTAGGACAAATATTTAGTGCGATGTCTTCCTAATGAAATGAATGGTAATTTTGCATTAGAGTAAATAGAAACCTCAAGGTTGATTTTCAGTGGCACGACGCACGACAACATATCTCCTGTGTTGACTTTCCAAGCTGTTTGACATTGAACTGCTTTTTGGCTTTGGAAACTCTCCAGGTAAATGACAAAGGTATTAGGACTTCTAGCCTATGACATATTCCCTTGGATAAATTAGCAAGTGTTAGGCACAACAATTGCTCGCTTCTTCATTTTACTCATGTAAGATACCCCTGAAAATATACAGTCACTTTGGAGATTCAGAGATGATTAGATTCAACTTCTAATTGTTATATACCAGGACTGTTAAGGGAAATGTTATCTGAACGTACAGAAATCTTGTTTTCACTTACCTTGTATCCTTGGTTAATACCATTGATGAACTGTTGGGGTGGAGGGTTCCAGAGGAACTGGATGGTTGTGGAGTTCACGGCTTCAACTTGCACGTTCTGCGGTGGAGCTGTAGGCACTGCTCCCGGTCAGCAGAGAGGGAAACAAAATAAAACAGAGTGGAGGAGGGATGAGGGGACAAAAGAGAAAAGCTATTCACTGCCACTGAGTCACAAAGTGATAACAACCTTGAGAAAAGGAGGCACTTCTTGTGAAATGGTAACCAGAAATGATTTGGAAGGAAGAGCAATTGGGTTATTTTCTCATTCTGTATTGGAGATTCTTTCAAGGGGAGGGGATGAAATGATTTCTGTAGCTTATTATTCCACAGACAAGTTTCTCATAAAGACTTGAGACAGAAGCTAGGTAATGACAGGTGAAACACATCTCTTTCAATTATGACTGCACAGAGAATGAACAGTTTCAGAAAGAAATTTCTTGGGTCTTTTAATACCGCGCAATTCCCCAGATCAGACAAGCAAACACTGAGTTCGCACAATTAAAACTCTAATTGTGAATTATAATCTGGCGACAGCATCTGTTTATTATTTACTGCTGCTTAAAGCATTAGGACCAGCCATATCGCATGCAGTAAAGATTTTTCTTGGGAATTGGAGATGTTCTCGTTTTATCTTGATATGATATTCATTCATGTATATTGAATTGATTATATATATTCTGAGCCAATACATCCTCTAATCTACTAAAAGTTGCATAAACATTTTATGCCAAGTATTTAATTAGACAGATGTTTTCTCAATACAAAAGAAAGCATGAAATATAAAGGCATAATGCCTTCAAACAACAAAAAATAGCACCTAAATATTTTGCCATTTTATGTAATGTCTCTTTATATACCTTCCAGGCAATTTCTCCAACTTACTGCTTTAGGGTGTCATTTCTATAGTTCTCAGAGGAAAGAACACTAATAGACAGGTCTATCTTTCTGAAATTACCAAGCTTATAGTAACTGTAAGAAAACAACTCCTACTGGAGTTTAAAAAATGGACTAATACCCTTTGATTCCCAGAAAATAAGTTTAATAAAGCTTCAAAGTTATAACCATTGACCGCCACGTGCATTTGTATTCTCCGAAAGAGGAACTATCCACAAGTGGTTTTGAAGCCTGGAAAGCTTTGTTCCTTCTGCTTCCAAGGGACAATTTCTACCAAAGCCCAATGACCTATGCTTCTAGAAAGTATCCACAATTCCCACTGAGATATGGTAGTTTGCTCCATACTTTTCAAAAACAGGTCACAAACTTTTCAAGCTTCAAAGTACTTTTGAAAGATGAGTCTTTGTATGGAGAAGAAATCAAGACATTAAGTTCAAAAATGTAAAGATGTCCCTTTTTCCACCAAAAGCCAAGTTTGTTTGAAAGAGATAAAGGGGCGTTATTCTTAACTGGTGTACAAGCTATAGTGAGACTGCAGCCCACAGAGCTAGGACAGTGTAAGCTTATCAAAGACATCCACAACTTAGAAACATCAACACTGAAAAATGGAGAAACGCTCAAAGATTTGAAAGGGTTGAAATGACAAGAACATCCACTTTCATGCCGTGTCACACAAACTCCCTGACATCTACTATGGCTTGAAAATTTAGGTCTGCACATTTTTTTTAACCTCAAAAACTGCATATTACTCAGAATTTTCTTGCCCTAATTTAAAACCTGATGTCACAATTTATGAACTATGCATAATTATTGAGTTCTAAACCCAGAATTTATTTGATACTACTCTAAATTTTCATTAGAATCTGGGTCCTACTTCCTGCCATGCATCATAATTCCCTGTATGCTTTTGGAAAGTTATAATATTATCTTAATGACCTGTAGACATCATGAAGTTTTTGCAGTTAAGAGATTCACCAAATCATCCTGATATACAGTCATATATATATTAAAGTCACTCTACAGTTATAACAAGCTGCTTTGGCTACATTCCCCTACTAAATTTTTTTTTTCTTATTCATGTTCTTTCATGAAACTGTTTATTATGAGAGCCATAAGATGTATTTCAATTTGCTTTTTACTTTGTATAATTAACGGTTAATGTGAATAAGATTTTTTTTAAAAAATCAAATTTCTTACTTTCCTGCATACTTTAGATATTGTAACCACCAGAGATTTGTTATTGCAGAAGAAAATTGTATTCGAAGCCTTCAAGTTGGTTTGTTATCAGAAAGTCACCTGGCTATCATTGATACATTAATCTCCTTCTGTCAGGAAGGCTAAATCAGCTGAGCATCATCCTCTCCACCCATCCCTCTCCCTTCTGTTGAACTGCTCTGTTACAAGTCTATTCACGTGTGCTAGGTTTTGTAACACAAATATTGTACAGAAAATCTATACATAACCCATGTGCTGCCCACTGACAGCCACACTTGAAGAAATGCAGAACTTTGGCAGTGGTAGGAAGAGTCTGGTCTTCCCAGGCACAAGGAACACAGACAGGTGAGCCAAGAGCACAGCCAGTCCCAGCAGGGCGCTCCCACTGCCTTTCTCATTTTCCTGACACCCAGATTAGCGTGCGCATTGCTGCTGCATTTCTGTGGGCATTGTTTTCTTTAGTGGAGGATCCCGTGGATGCCGTACAACGAACAGCAAATTTCCAGTCATTTCAGGGATTTTATTCTAAGGGTCCGATGAGTCTTTTAGATACAATTCAAAATATTGCAAATTTTTTTGAGAGGAAAAAACCTGCATCAGCAAGCACCAAGTTTTCATTTGCAGTCCCTAGAGTCCTCCAAAAAGCTCAGGCAAGCACTTGAGGATAGGTTTACTACAGTTTTAGACATGTGGATAACTAAATGCATTAGTTACTTCTTTTAAAAAGGGTTGGTTTTTTTTCGATAGGAGGTAATTTCTTGAAACAAGAACAAACAATCATAGCACAAAATAATACCCACTACAAGAAGAAAAATCATGAACAGAAAACACGAAAGATTCAGAATGTTGGAAACCATGATTTATATATTACAATTCCTCTTTGGACATCTTTATTGAAAAATCAACATCTGCATCTCAATGAATGCATTTAAAAGATGGGAAGAACATGGTCCATCTGATATGCATAAGCTTAATTACACTGCAGAAGACATAATAAAATACATTTTCATATTTTTAATCAGTAAAATATTGGCATTATAATCTCAAATTTACTTCAACATGTCAGTATGAAGTTCTCCTTTTATGTCCTGCTATTAAAGACTTTCTTCATTTCTCCACAGTTTTGCATTTAAAAAAGAAAAGAAGTTTGACAGAAGCTAAATCAAAACTGACCTTCTGGTCACTTCAAAACTCAAATACTTTCCCAAGATGATGGTTAGTAACTTACTGAAACTGCAACTGTCCACATAAAGATTTTCTAATTTAGTGGTAGATATCTATCCTCTTCCTACAAGTCACTTGTTGTCAAGCGGTACAGAAGCTACCGATGTCAAATAGGTGTTTCAAGAGTAATCCCAAAGTATTTACACGCTCAGTTTTTAAACCTGTTCTTCATCATGTTTGCAAGCATTCCTAAACCACCCCACAGCAGAGACCCATCTGGGAGTCATCTCGGAATTGCAGATCAAATTGGTCAGACAAAACCAACTGTTACTTTCTTCCCAATAAAGTTCATGTGGTCGGAAGTCTGTTAAGAGCTCAGCCCCCGGGATCGCAAGTTAATGCACAGCATTCTAAGTAGAAAAGGTCATGGACGCACTCTAGATAAAAGCCATTAAAAGGGTTTCGCTGACGAGATAATTGAGAGGAGAGAAGGCATTAAGGTTAAGCATGTATACATGTAATTATTCTGTCTCTAGCTATGTGCAAATAGCATGTGAACCCCGCCGAGATCCTGACAACCAGACTACTAGTCTTAAATACAGATCTTCAACAGAGGCTTGTAGAAAAGTCTCCTACTCCTCCAGAGCTCCTGACCTTTAGGGTGGCAGCTTCCATGTCTCAATAAGGCAGGCTCGGGGAACTGCAGGTTTTTCTCTATGGGAAGATTTGGTTGTTTCCTTCAATGCACTGGCTAAGCAGCACATCCCCGGTGGGAGCGGTGGGGAGAGTCTGCCGCGGAAACATGCGATTCCTCCTGCGCAGCCTCTTCCCCTACGCTCCTGGCTGACGTCCTTTACTGTGCTATGTACCGCAGCAGGCACATAGAAAAAGCGGTCTCTGCAGTACTACATGTGCCGATATTTGAAATTTCATAGTGTGAGATTTGGTGCTAACTGAGGAGTTTTCCTTCTTGCAGCTGGGAAATGCCTTCTTCCTTTCTTGCATGCCCCTCACAAGGGCAAGATTTTACTGTTTTATTAAGAGCTAGGGGCCAGAGGCCTCACTGAGACAACTGCTTCACAACTTTTGTGAAATCATTAAAAAAAAAAAAAAGCAGTAGATGGCAAATGACACCTAACAGTGATAAAACGGACATACAAAATCCAGCACTACAACTCCAACCTGCTTCTACACAGGAGCAGCTGGGCCCAAAATGGCCATGGATGCTCCAAGGCTGTTGGTACACTCCACGAAGGAAGTGAACGAGGATCTTTAAGATGTTTTTACCAAGAAAGCCTAAGGAAAAACTAAGGGAAATTTCTTTTTACTGAGATAAAATTGAATGGTTGCAGAGGACACTTCTTATTCAGAGATTCCTTCTTCAAGATTATTTCCTACATAAAGTAGGAAGCTTTCAGTTAACGGGGTTTTCTCTAGCTCTTCTGTCTGTGTCTTACAAATTTCTCTGATTCACCTCCTACTGCCAGAGGAAGAAACTACTTTGGATCTGGCTGCACAGATACATCTTGCTTTTATCCTTCTCTCCACACCTTTCAAGGTGTCCATGCACAGTACAGAAGGGAAAATAAAACAGTATCAAACTACATGTTGAGACCTATGAACTTAGGACATAAGACTGGCTTTTGGGATATGCATCAAGAGAATGACATAGGACAAAGTAGAAACAAAAGTGAGTTAATATCAATGCAAAGAGCCTAATGAAAGCTATGTCTCTACTTTCAAACTTTGCCTTGCCTAAATCTAAGGAATGGTAGAAGTTTTTCAATGAGAGAGAAGGTCAGAAGCATTCATGCTAGTGAGATTAAAAGGACAGACCCAAAGTAAAGGATGGAAGCTTCTGCATTCTCAAATCCACCTGCAGGAAAAGGTAGACATGTCCAACAGTACAGAGGACAGGCATTGTCACCACCATCCAAGAAAGATGTTTATACATCTCGCAAAGCTATTCTTATATGAAAAGGTATTGGGAAACTTCAGTTTTTCATATGGCAATGAAGAGTCCTGCAGGACACTCTTTAAATACGTTAAAATTGCCCTATGCAGAAGGCTGGCACAAATCCCTTGAAAAGTAACATCAAGGTAAGAAACAGCTGGAGAAACTCTGATGAAGACAGACCTATATATACAGCTCATCAAAGGATTAGGCTGAATATCACTCTGAAAAGACTTTCAAGATTTAGAGACAGTCAAAACTGTCTGACCCTAGTGCTAGGATGTTCAATGCTTTGCCAGTAAGTCTTTCTGACATTTTATCTGACATTACTTGCCAGTTTCTCTACAAGTTTAGATCTTTCAGCATCTTACAAGTTTGGCTACATTCTAGAAGTTGGTGATTTTTGAAGACCTTTGCGTAGCTGATTAGTTATCAGAGGCTAAAGCAATGCCAGAGGACTAATAAGGGATTAATAGAGTAGGTTCCGGTATAAATCCACAGCTTATATGGCCAGTCGATATTCCCTAGGACAAAGATGCCAATGTGCTGATGTGCTGCTGCCAATGGGTTGATCTGCTCCCAGTGTTCATTTCTTGCCAGGCTTTGACTGCCTAGCACATTTGATTAATATGAGGTGTTTCAGGTATTTTTCATCTGCGGACAGACAGGTTCTTGCCAGCATAGCTCATATCATTTAATGCGCGTCAGAATAGAGGCAGCGGTGGTGGTAGTAGGAGAGGGGGATGGATGGGAGTGTGTGTCTTTGACATTTATCTCCACTCATATTAAAATCAGAATATGATTTACAAGGCACTTTTACACATGGCTTTTTTTTACTCCTGCTGGTTTGGTTTGGGAAGGACATCCTGGAGCAAGAAACAGCCACTGGCTTTTCCTGTCATTTCCCAACTACAGCAAAGACAAAGGAGCAGAGTTTTGGACAGTAGTGCATTACACATGGAGGCTCGATAGTCACCCAGTTTCAAAATTATACTGCTACCGACAAGCATCCCTTTTCAACTCTAAATGTAAAAAGACTTCAAATTCTTTTTAAAACAGACCATACACCTTTCGTGATTTGCACAGAAACCCAGCAAAGCATTCATTAGGAGGTGGCAGCATCCGTGAAGTAGTTATTTACTGCTATTATTAAATACTGATATAAAATAAATAAGAAATATCCAGTTTTTCTTCTATGTCTACCCACCGTTGAGCATTTCAGAACTACAGAGAGACAAACAGGCCACTGCAGGTTGTCCTGCAGGCTAAACACTGCTGATTAATATGAATGCAGGACTGACTACACTTAATTTATGGCAGAGGATTTACATCCTTATAAATGACAACAGACAGCCAATCAATAAAGGATGATAATAACAGCACATAATATCAAGGGAAATTAGAGTCAATTGCAGAGTTTAAGTAAAAGAGTGTGAAGTCCAAACCTGAGTGTTAATAGATGGAAGGTTAAGGTGCTATCATAGCTTAAAATGTGCAAATAAACACAGTAATGAATTACAAGCATATTCACAAAAGAGATTCAAATTCTGTGTGCACACCAATTCTCAGCAGAGATCTGGTCTTTAGCGGGATACAAAACATTAATCCTGGCTGCAAGGAGAAGACTTTAAGAAAAAACATTTCAAGGTCTGCTATAAATACTTCTAGAAAGAGGTTGAGTGTGTCTAGACTCCTCTAAACTGCGAGACTTTACATGCCCTAAAACAAAATATAGATAGCTTCCTTCTTTAATTGTTGTGGTTAATTAGCGTTGCATATAAATATTCTTTTCTTAAAGATCTCCCTACACCTCAAACTGTATCTAATCACGTTATAATGTGCTCCTAGTAACAATTAACAAACAGCCACATATTCTTCACTGGCTGTAAATTAACTGATGTACTGTAAATCTCCAAGTTTTTAAAATAGCTGAATTGTTTTACGGCCAATAGAGACCATGTACCGTCCAGTGCTTAGGATCCAGCACAACCCTGCAATTATGGGAATATCTGAAAGCTTTAAGGGCCTGGTACTTAATTATCCTACGGATTTTTATACCAATCTAGAGGTGTAAACATGCCTTACACTGGTTGTAAAAAGTAATTACATATCCTTTTGTTGATGTAATTTATACTCTTCTTAAAGCACTTACCAGAAAGGTGTGGAGGAGCTGCAGCATAAAAATCAGGGCTTTAAAGATCATTTTATCTTCCTCTTTGCAAATGTCGGCACTGTTCCTGAAATGCTACAAAACACTTTCTCCACAGACTTATTTCTCTCCCTACAGTTTCTTTCCAATTTATTCCATATTTCTAAAACAAGGTATTCTATGATTATCAGAACTAATGCAGCTGGTTTACTCAGCTCCTGTCTCCTATATTGCATATGCACATATTGCATATCTCAACCACAATAAACCCAATTCCCTGCCATATTCTCTCTTGACTCTCCTGGCAGAGTAACCTCAGCCCCTAACTGTCACATGTCCTATAAATCCATTCCATAGGACCCCAGCTCTCTTTGGTATTGCTATTTATTACTTATGCTGCGGCCGACTCCGACCTGCAAGCGTGGTAACATGTCATCACGAGGGTCAACAAAAATAGATAATTTTTGAATTCACTCACAGCTTTTTCTGCAACAGAGATAGTAGCAGAGCCTCGTCTTGTCCCTGCTTAGGCATTTGAAATTTGTAGGCGTTTCCTACCCCAAGCTGTCTATCAAGTTTGACTGAAATGACCGTTCATTTTACATGTTGTTAGGTGGGACTACCAGAGAGTGCATCTCCTCCTTTGGAAACGGTGCCATAAAGGTCCGATTTGCTCACCTCCTTGCAAAGTGTACTCTGTCACAGGTCTGCTGAATGCTCCCAGCCCGGCTCCGTTGTAAGATGCCACCTGGATTTCATACTGGGTCCAAATGATCAGGTCTTTCACTAAGCAATAGTTAATTTCTGCACTGGTGATGTTCTTATACTGGTATTCCCCAGGGAGGCCGGCCAGGCGATACCTACCATATGGGAAGAAAAATTTGCTAATTAATTAGTTGGTATCAATTATAGCCCATATCCTGACTAGCAAAATAGCCTCCTTGGTGAAGAGGCAATATGCAAACTTTTATAGCAAAATTATACAAAGCATAACGAAAAATAATCAGAAAAAACAAACTAACTCCTGATAAAACCATATCGTGTTTGACTGCTGTAATATTTATAATCTGATCTCACTGAGATTACATGCTCAGGGCTAAACAAAACGGGTATTTTATCCTTTTTTACGGTTGCAGAAAAATTACAGCTTTTTAAATGTGGCTTGTCTAGTAAAAGCTGTGATTTAGTAGAAAAAGTAGCCCAGATGTGATTTTTATCAGGGTGCTGCTGTAAATCAGCTTGAGAAATGTTTTTTTTTCCTTCTCCTCTGAAATCTGAAGAGGAAGAGCTCAGAGGGCTCTGACCTAGAGTCTCAGGCATTGCCACCTCCACCAGGATTTATTTCACAGAATGATTAAAATAAGGACGGAATATAGTTGAGATTGAAGGATTGGTTAAGCACTGGAATTCCAGGAGAAGGGCCATGCCAAATACGGATGAGCGGTAAACATCCTGACAAACTTTCTGCCGAGATGTGGACAGCTGAAACACTGAATATATTTTTCCCATGTAAAAACGGTGTTGCAGAATACAGAGCCCCTTTGATGTGTCTCTTCAAGCCAAGAAACTAAGGGAAAGAACTAAATTACAGAAAACAAACAAACCTTGCAAATCTGTGAATGTGAACAGTACTGTTTGTTTTCCTCCCTTTAGGAAAATGGTACAGTGGATGCTTACAATATGCTAATTGACCAAAAAAAATCAGAAGAACAGGCCAAGTTAGGGGCACAAGGCATTACTATTCCATGAAAAAGACAAATATGGGAACAGTCAGATTTTTATTCACCGCACAGCTTTTATGCACTCTTATTCATCTTTTGCTTTACAGCAATCGCCAAAAGCTTATTGACGCAAAACAATTCCATTGACATCTTACAGTCTGATTTTAAATTCATCTAAGTTAAATTGGTCCATTTTCTGTGACTAGACAAGTCTGTGTATTTCAGCCATAGATTTTGTTCTAAAGTCTTCTTATAAAGAGATCGGTTCTTAATCACTGACAACCCCTCTATTTTCTGCTGAAGAGCTGCTTGCCTGACCATATTTTGGCATATTTAATATTTGTAACGCTACACTGGTGTGATTCCATTTACAAAATACAAACGGAAATAAAGAAACATCAGCCCTCAGCTGAGTATATTGAACGTCCTGATCGTTTTTCTACTTTATGCAATATCTGCCTTTTTCTTTCCTTTGTCTCCTGCAAAGGTTGTATGCTTCCTGGCAAAGCCAATTCTTTGTGCAGCGATGTTCCGCCTCACACCTAGCAGACAAGGTGTAGAGTGCTCCTGTGATTTAATCTATTATGCTGTTAGCATGGCAGTCCTCTAAATGCAATACTGCCAGTGAGAAAAAGGGCAGAGGAAGGAGGCCAGTTCAGAAATGTCATGTCTTCATGATTTTTCTCACCATGGACTTTGATGTATACTCCATATGACTTGTGCAATGCACCTTCACTTTTAAAGATCAGGTGTTCCATCAATTTAGCATCTTGCATGTCTGGGTCTCCGGGATGCATGGTGGTTTTCATTTTGTTATACCCTAATTCTACAGAAATCAGTGCTGGAAGACTTTTCTTCAGTGCACATTGCTTTGACCACACAATTTGACTTGGAAAAACAGCCTGGTTTATTACCTGGGACAGTTGTGCTTTTATATGATAATCTTAAATTCCTGTCGAATAAATGGTTTCTCTGCTCTGTAGTCAAGACAAAGCATGTAGACATCAAAAATGTTCACAGATTGAGCATAATGAAAATGATCACTCTCTATTAAAATGCAAAGAGATGTTACAGCAAGGACAGAGATCAATTATGGTGATAGATGTTGTAAAAAAATACTTAAGTTAAACGTTATTGAAAATGCTATATGGAGAAAACAGAACAGATTCCCAGAAGTAGGAGGCTATGGGATTGCTTCAAAGGACTTAATGCTGAGACTGGGCAAGAGTCATTGGAATAGCTAAGGAATTAATCCTATCATCGAGTAGATTGGTTTGAAGGGAAGATCTGTACAAGCAACACTTGTACCCTGTGCAGACAGGTACCCAAGCCTCATGGCAAGATTCTATTTACAGACAGAAGTTAAAGCACCTTCTCCCACCCGTCAGTGGTGACTGGCACAGCTTTCAAACTGAGTCCAGCTCTTAAACCTGCACAAGCGGCTCACCAGCGTAATAGGCTCGGTGCAGGTGACAGGGAGATTAACAGACTTCAACTCTGCCTGCAGAGAGAAGGAACTTTCCAGCGCTATTTTGGGAGCTCACCAACACTCTTAACATCACAAAAGCGTTTCCATCCATGCCAGCAGAAGTAGGAGCACAGCATGAGCAGGATGTTGGCATTTAAACTATAACATTTAGTTATCTTTTAGCAGGTCTGGAGGACACTATTAAAAATGTCAGCAGCCTGCCTACAATAGGCTGTAACCATCACTTGGAAAATTGTCAGTGGTGGTGCAATGCTTGGGAGTTTCCCACAAAAACCCTAATTTAGATAATGCCTCCCTTACTAAAGGTGCGGCCCTAGCTGGCTGTGAGCACTGCAGGATATTTAGGATGCCAAATGAGCAAGTAAGCTGCAGCTGAATTGGGTAGGAGCGAATAACTGAGTCCCAAAAAATTACAAAAGGGAAACGCTCTGCAAAATCTCTCAGTGTGACAACACCCTTTCCAACACAATAAATCCTGCATAAGCAGAAAGACTGAATGTATTCAGGATTCCCAGTTACCTGCCTGAAACTGTTTCTCATTAATAAATACAGAAGGAGCTAAAAGAATCTTACTCAACTGGCTGATTTTCAAAACCAGATCATGGTCCGCCATGAGGCACCTGACCCATCCTTCCCTCTCTCCATTTTGTTTGGCACAAGCCTGAAGCTTATTGATTCTATTCTTGCTCTTCCATAGTGCAGGAGCCCTGTTGTGTCTTTGATAAATTTAATTAAACTTTCTAGCAGGAAGCTGCGATTGTAATAAGCAAATACACATCTGCAATGCATAGGCTGCACCGTACCAACTTCCCATGTGAACAATTTTAGTACTTGGTGCTTCACTTCACTTGGAAAATAGGAAAAAGCTATCTGGGTATTGAGAATCCCCACAGGGAGCTGGTCCAGCCAGAGCAGCTAACGGAGACCCCAGGTCACCGACTCCCTAGTACAGACAGGCTAGAATTTAAGTGCCTGCACCCTTGTGGCCACTTGAACAGAGGTGTTCTCTCATCTGTAATAAAGCAGGGCAGCCACAGCATTTGTAAACAATAACTAATATATTTAATGGAATTAGAAATAGTTTTTAATACATTCTTAAGTCATGCCAGTCTGAATTCCTTCTTCATACACAGACCTATCTCCAGACCTTCCAGGTTAGGAAATGACTTACCTTAGGATGTACCCATGAAGAACTCCATTATGTTCACTCTCGGGAGGAGGTTGCCACTGGACCATGATAGACTGATTGGTGCGCCCACTGGCCACTATGTTTTTAGGTGGGGCACTAGGAGGCTCCTCAGGTAGCATCAACCTAAGTACAAAAGAATGTGATGGAGGTAGGTGTTGAGACAAATGATAGGTAACGTTTCTATTTCATGTATCCACTCCATGTGAACCAGCTTCTTTTATCAAAGTCTGATGACTAGAAAGAAATATAACGCTGATCAAACTGCTGAAGACATGCATGAAATAGTTACAACAAATCAACATAATAGGAAATCAGTTAAGCAAGCAACAAGACAGACAGCTGAGGTAACCTTATTCTCTCTGAATCACCCAGGCTGCTACAACTCTTTAAAAAGATTACAAGCCTGAATGAGTTAGAGCTCAGGTCCAGTGTCTGTGGCTCCTTCCAAATTGTTTCTTTCAGCTCTTTCAATATTTTTCATATCAAACTCCTACATTTTGAAAAAGCCATTTAGAGTTCAGCTGTTCTGCAATTCAAGCTCGCAGCAAGCTTTGGTTCACAGAAGAAGGCGGACGCATTTGAAACTAAATTTGATGAAGCCATCCTTCTATGTCGCATCTGGGTGAATTCCAGAAGTGACATTGCAATGATTGGGTGAATACTGTCCTCCTTCCCGGGCTAACTGCTGCGGCTTAGCACAAGAGCAAAAAAAAAAAAAAAAAAAAAATATTTCCAAGATTCTGCTTAACTGATACTCTGGCAATATGAGGGCACCTCTCCCATCGCGTGCTCCATCCTGCATAGCCTAATTGCCATTATCACCAATTACTGACAGCTGCAGAGCACTCTCCTGAGGCCTGGGTAATGCGAACTGCTCCGTTCCCCACTTATTGTGCAAAAGATAACTTGATTTTAATCATTCACAAACAATCAGCAGTTTTTTTCCTCCTAATAAGTCTAGGTTATTGGACCTCTAAGCACACAGCTATTTATTTTTACTGTACCTGCTGGTCTCGGAGCTGTACTGGCCCTTTCCCACCTGGTTAACCGCACACACCCTGAACTGGTAGGTTCGGGCTGGAGTTAGTCCGCTTACGGTGACACCGGTCATCTTTGGGTCAAGATTTGATAGGTGAACCTTCCAGGGAGAATCTGTTGGAATAATTTACATGTGAAAAAAGATGGAAGTGCTTGTTAAAAGCCCTGCAGAAGTGAGAAAACGCCTCAGAATGCTCAGAGCTCTTTGTGCTCATTTTCCTCAGAGGAACTTTGGGAAGAAGTTTCTTTTCAGCAGAAGAAACCTTCCTGTCAGCCCACACGGTTATGCAGATTGCACATTTGTCTACTGGAAAGTGATGCTGCACATGTCATGGCATAATAAATAAAAACTATATTCATTAACATTTTAATAAAAGAGGAAACAAGCATGATAAAGACAGATGGGCTGTGTATTTCACAACCCATCTGTTTGGCAGGCCATTACACCACCACACCCATGAGCGGCTCTGGTGGAAGGACTGTAATGAAATTCGCAGTCAGTTTGGAATATCTTCCTACCCAGCTTGCAAGCAGGTGTAGAAGCGTGACTCTCTCTGCCAAATCAGCCCTTTGCTGTAAGACCTGAGAAAGCTTCTGCTGCGGATTCTACGTGTCTGCAATTTTTTTTTTTCTAGAGATAGTATATGGCATTCGGTCTAATCATTTCCTAGGAAGGCTCCCTGGTATAAACAGCCCTGGCAGCGCTATAAACCCCATGTTGTCAGTTCACATACTTGACATACTGAGCTCCTCTGATGCCCAAATTACATTTTCAAGTTTTCAAAGAGGTCAGAGATGAAACATGTTGAAAATTAAATATCCCGACTTCTTTTGTTCATAGCCTGGTGTCACTTATTCTCCCCCAAGTCATGAGTGAAATTAGTCAGGGAGAGGTGACATTTGGTCTGTGTTGCAACAGTACAGCAATGGAATCAGCCAATTTAAAGATTTGTTCAGTTTTTAAATAATACCAGCTGTTTTCATGCTCCCTGTTCAAAATTACTAACACTTCTGGAAATTACTGAGGAGCTAGCTGTAGATTTTGGCAACGTATCTGTGCATGTTGCTCACAGAAGTGCATCGTGGCTCCTGGCAGGTCACCTAGACGTCTGCCTGAAAATGAAGATGAGATGTCCCAAATGTGGAAGGCTGCTAAACTCCACACCAAGAGGTAAACCAGTAATTTAGCGCTTTTCTGGCAGATTTCTTAGCAAGTTTCAGTCGTCTAGGGTGTGATGCCAGTTGGACTATAAACACTGCATCTTTGAATTACTCAAAATATGTTCATTCCAGTAAAGGCTTTCCTAGAACAAAGTCTTTTTTAACAGGAAAACTGACACAGCAGAATACTGGGAATGCTGAAGAGGGACGTTTGCTCAGCAGTCAAGCCCTGTCCTCATCAGTTGTTGATGATTTACCAACAGTCACTTTGGCTGCAAGATCTCAATGGCAATTCATCTTAGCTGAATGTTGAACTTCTTTTAGAAGGACCCTAGAGGAAGCACACCTACGCTATCTAGAAGAGCATTGGTTTTTTGCACCCTAGTTCCTTCTGAATTTTATCAAGCTTCTCTGGAGACTTCACAAACAACTTTTCACCTCGTTACAGCCAGAGTGCACAATAACAAATCAAAGTAAGGCGAAGTTATGGTATGGCTGAGTTAGTACATGTCCCAAAGCAGCTTCCTAAGGAAAATGGAAGAGCAGACACCAACAAGAGAGTGAAGTACCCTTGTAGGAGCTACTTGGGTAGTGGTCCATTTCCTAGAGCATTTCATTTGTTTACTGCTACTGTAAACACCACCTGAGAGTGCTTAACCCAAGCAGCTCAATGTAGTGAGCAGTTTGATTCAACAGCAGGGCCTATTAATCTTTTCAGCACCTTGGGGCTTTGCTCTGTTTATATGCTGCATCTGTAGAATACTTTATTTATTCTTTTTCCTCTCCTGGTGGAAGATAAAAGATCTGGCAGGAAGAGAGATTAAACTGAAAACTAATATAAACGAAGCCTATTCATCTCCTGGGCACTCTGATTCGTAAAGGAAAGTGGTTTGGGGAGGATTTGCTCACTCATGGAGCAGTGGATACAGTGAGTGTGCAGAGTATCTTTAAAATTTAAATGTCAGGTCTTTTTTTTGACAATCAATAAACTAAACATTTCGAAAGGCTGCTCTCCCTCCTTAAATACATAACAAACCCCAGAATTGTAGAGAAGGTTGTTTTAACCGTAGAGAAGAACAACTCTGACACCGGAAACACGCCATAAAATTTTCAACACCGACTCTCTTCTCCTCCAGGGATGACTGTCACTTGCCTGTCCCAGGAAGCCTGGAGAAGCTCCATGGTGACAAAAGACTTGCCAGGTCAAACTATTAAATAAGCCTCTGTTAGACCGAACAGACTGTACTAATCCTTCATTTAACTTAAGCTGCCCAGAATGTACTCTGGGCTTTGCTTGCTTGCTCGCTCTTCCACTGTAATTGCCACTGCCTGAAAAAATTCCATGTTTAGCTGTCTATCATCTTAAGGATATTTGGTATTTTGAATTAACTCTGATTGCCTCTCCAAGTTAATTTATTGGAAACGAAGAATCTCACAGGCTATTCTCTAGTTTACAATGTGATTGGGGGGGTTTTAGAAATTACCTTTGCTCTGTCAAGAAGTTTTGGATGCACTCGTGATACGTTTAATAACATTGGTTACTCACCAAGAGGCATTTCCTCTGTGTTTCCCTATCTACCTTAAAATTCATGCATTAATTGCAAATTCCTCAAAAATCATTTCTAATTTGATATTACAGATTAGATCTATTGCAGAAAGCCAATTTTTGCAGGTTTGGAATATGTTTCCATCCCCTTCCTTCTCCAGGAGGTTTTGCATAGACAGTATTATTGGAATTTGCCGTACTGCTGGAGTTTACTGAATTAATCTCTCAAATCTTCCTGACAATATGATATTGCAAAAAGTTCAAATAAAAATTAAATAGTTCATTCTTTGCTTGGTAGGATTTCAGCAAAGTCTACCAATGGCCTGAGCAAAAGTATCTTTTCACACTATCATATATAGATCTGAGTCAAACCTGTAACAAACAACATAGTTTTACTTTGATTTTTGCAAAGATTTATGAATGTGTTCAATTTTAATCATTTGAATATTCCTACCAAATTCAGTGTGACAATTCATAGGCTTTAAGTTAAGCATGTACACATGCTTTTCATAGGAGCTTTTATTATCTCCTCATTGGCACAACGTGATGAATCTGAGTTATATCATTACATCACACAGCACAGATATCCCAGAATACAATAAAACAAAAATGGGCTTTTACCTTAATTGTACTCAGCAGAATTCTCTCACTATTAATTCATTTCTTCAGATAAAAGACTATTCGGAATAATTTTTGATTAATCTCTGAAATCGAAACCTCTCTGGAATGGAATAAAAATATCCCCTTCTAACTCCATGAAGATACTTCATTGGAATTCCTAGGTATATCGCACCAGGGGCTAAACAGGTCATGAAACATCCAAAAATCATATTAGTGCAAATGACAGCAATGCATGGTACTATTTATTTGAAAATCCTATTTCAAATGAAGGTTCACATTCCTGGCTCTGTGTGGGCAGGAATACTTAATGACTGTGTTTCCCTGGAACTGTGTTTTTCAAATTAGATTATAAATTTGCCCCCAAATGTTCAAGGCCATATGTCTCAAGTCACCCACAGACACGGTCTACTGTGAATACTTGTAATTTGAGAATTATTGCATTGTGCCAAATACATTCATTTTAAAAATTAGGTGACTTGGTGACTAGAGTCGTTCATATTTCCAGCAATTTATGTGCATGATCTGCCACTGTTTTTTCCTCTAATTAAAATAAGGTTTTTATATCTCTTTACTGAATTGATATTAATGAAAAGGAGTTCTAATCCATGCCAGGTGGAGTGACACGCCTCTCTCTAATGCAGCTGGTAATTAGTCCCCTGAAATTTACACTCATTATTTTGAACCCTCTTCAGCTATTTCTCTGAAGCAGATACTGTTATTATGTATTCATTTATGGTATGTGCTTCAAAACGTACAATGGATCCTAAAGCTATTAGAAAATTATTCAAAGCAAAACAGCTAAAAAAAAACAAACAAACAAAAAAACCCGAACAAAACTAGGCTATGTTTTGGCACCTGTAACTGCAAAGCAAAACCCATGGACTGAAACTCCGCAGAACTAAGAACAAAGTCTCGTGTGCAGCTTTGCTAACTGGAAAATAAATCGTCATTCTGATGGCCCTCCCTAGCCTTAACGTGTATGAAAGCAAACGGGGATTAGGATGTTTAAAAGCATATTGCGCTGCTGAGCGAGCTACGGATGCGAGCAGATGAGCTCATGGAGGGCATACGCTGGCTCCTTGGCAGTCGCGCTCTTTCTGCGGCACAAACGGGACCGACAGAAAACCTGAAAGTAAATTTTCTTTGAAAAGCAAAGAGAGATTCTGCACAGCCGTATCAGAGAAAATACCTACACAAGATCAAATGTCAGCTTTGTTCACTTGGAATGGGGGGACCAAAGGAAAGGTATTTTCCAAAAGACTGGGAGCTCTGCAGAAACTAAATATTAACCAGACACTACTGACTCTAAATCCTAAACAGTTCAAGAAAATAAAAACCAAACCAATATGCAGACATTAAAGTCAGCTTTCCAAACCAAAGTCACTGGTGACATTGTTCCACCATTCTGTTGGCATCTGTAAAGCTGAGCAACAATATGTGGAATGAGAGAGAACAGCAACAGTGGGTTTAGATTCCTCCCTGTCCTACTTCTATGAGGAACCATTTAGAGACTGACTGTAAAAGCAAAGTAAATAAGGATAAAGCTGAAAACTGAAAGTACAGCAAGATCTAGAATATTTCTGGGAGTTAAGATGCCCAATTCACAGACCAGTCCCGGTCCGTGTTTGGTTTTTGCAGCTGCAAGCTTGCTGAAGTACATACACCTATGATTTGTGATAATGAGGCACTCTCAGTGGTAGATTGCAATGCCATCAGCCAAAATTATTGGATCTATCATGGAGTGTGCAAGGGTTCACAGGATCCTGGGGAGTTCTGAGGGACTGCCTGCATGATTGCTGGAGAACTACTGTTGACTTTTGCTGAGCCTTCTACAAATTTCAGTGAATGAATTATAGCATTTTCAAAATTATGACACATTTACCCCATTCCTACACAGGAACAACTGCAAAGCATCCTTGGTAGAAAGACCCTTGAAGACCTTTCAAACTTCTCCTGGCACTGAGTTGCCTCCTCTTCTAGTGACTCCTCCCAATCAATGCAGCCCGGGGCAGGACCCAAGTGCATACATTTTGCCAGCTCTGTGCTGTCTCTATGTAAATACAGCTTTAATACGTTTGCATCATGTTCCCAGACTGGGAGTTTATTAGCTTGTCTTTGTCAAAGCCGCTGGGAAACATGAAACACAAGGGTCATGTCCTTGGGTGAAAGAACGGGTAAGGAAAAGCAAAAAGGCAGTTACTCGCCTGGGGTCAATAGGAGGGGAAGGACAGAAGAGTGACAATAAAAAAGGTGGTGGTGATAAAAAGGTAGAGAGGGGGTGTGAGTGCAGAACGGTGAATTTTCTCAGTCATTTGTTACAAAAAGATCAGGAGTCTTCGCTCAAAAAGTACTGTTTTAAGGACAGCAGTCCTGGGCATGACTTGAGATTTTTGCTAGGATTAGAAAACTGCGCTTTGCTTAACAGATGTCAAGATCATCAGTTCTGGGACCTCCACATCTGAAAAGTTATGCACTCCAGCCTGCAAAGCAAAAGGGTTGTATGTGATCTGAAGCTCAAGTTTCATCTCAAGCTCTCTGTGTGGCAAAACAAAAAGCTACTCTCCAGATAATCAGAAATCAGGACTGTTTCACATTCAGTTATGCAGTGGCTAATTTCCACATGTCAGAAAAAGTGATGCTCTTAATTTTTTCATCAAGAACCAATTGTTAGGCTTGAATTTCCAGCTCCTAGTGTGACAGAGATTAGAAAGTATTGCCAAGGTGACCGATTTCCATATAACCTCATCTTTCCATCAATTGCTAAAGAGGCATTAGCAGTGTCCCTGAATAACCTTGCAAACTGAGAGCCATGAAGGACCAGACACACAGCATGACAAAACTGTGAGACGTGGCAATTCACAATGACCAGGTTTGTAACCTGTGAAGCTAGATATCTGGATATCTCACATTCTCAATCACCTACCTAAAAGAAGGGTGTGAAATGATAACCTAGGGAAAGCGAAGAAAAATATATGAGCCCACATACAGATTAGATAGCAGCTCCTATCAACATCTAAGTTTGCTCCTCTGACTGACCATCAGTTCCTCATATAATAATACTGCCTGCATTTTTCAGGTGAAATTGGGGCTCTGAATGCATCAAGATATCTACGAAACCAGAGCAAAAGACAACAGTGGGAAGAAATGAAATCAGACTTTTGCTTTTTTACAGGTGTTGAATGCAAGCGCTGAGGAATGAGCTGTTGTGCCTCAAGTCTAGCTGGCAATGCTGGAGGTGGAACTAAGGCTTCCTTGTATAACAATTCCACCATCTCAGGCCTCTTTTTCTTTTTTAACTCTTTCAGTGTGCGAATAGTTAAGCGTAAACCCCAGGGCTTCCCCTCCGTGGACACTGTCTCATGCTTAGCAAACTGTAGTATTTTGTTGGTAGCTCTGGTAAAAGGTGAGTCTGAAAGAAGGCTGAACAATTAAGAAGAACATGAGGTTGAAACATATTTGACTTTACTCACTGTTCTCAGAGAGCTCGACCATGTAGTAGAGAACAGGGCTGTTTCCATCAAAGGGGCGCACCCAGGAGAGCATCACGCTGCGGCTGTACGAGGAATTTAGAGTGGCCAGAAGATTCTGAGGGGAATGAGGCAGCTCGCTGTTAAGGAAAAAAGAGAAAGGGAGAGAAAGCAGCACAGAAAAAAAAAAATCAATCTACATTTCATTCAGCTACAGTCTTACAGGCAGTTAAAGGCACACGACTTCAGAGCCGTAGGGCGATAGATATAAAACTACCAGCAGCTACTGTACAATCAAATAAATGAAAGACATCGCCGAATTCTTCACAATTTTATCCTATTTGGAAAAAAAAAAATAATTTATGCTGAAAGTCCCAAGGCTGATGCTTAGAACAGCTAATGGAAGTGTTGCTAAATGTGGAAAACAGCCAATTTTCATATTGTTTGTGACTGAGACAAGTTGGTCAACAAATCTCCTCTCACATTTTTCCCCTTCTTACGATGACATCCTAGCAATGTGACAGCAGTAATATGTATAAACAGAAAAACACATGGGAGATATGATTTAGCATGGAATTTTTCATACTCAAGGAAGCAGAAGACATTGACACTATCCATATAGAGCTACTAATCAAAATTACCATATGTATTCTTAGGCTACAGAACAGCTTGATTTACTCATGGATTCAGGCTTATCCTGTCATGGGTAGAATCTTTCCTTTCTATAATAAGGATTTTTCTGGAAGCACCCAACTAGAAAATGTAGTGAAAATGCCTGCAGAAACCCCATGGAAATACAAAATGAAACATTAAAAAACAAAAATAAAACAGCAGCTCAATTAAAACATGACATTTCTCCACATAAAGGCAATTTGTGGAAAAACAGTTCATTTGTACTCATTGGCTGAAAGTTGGAGCCTACATGGTGCAGGGAGAAAACTAAATTCCGCTACATCCCTTAAATGCCGATCTGTACTAAGTGACAAGAGCCTTTCAGCCATTATATTTGAGCCTGATTCCTGCTCCTTATCATCCTGGTTCCTAAGGAGGATGAGGATTTTGGACAGGGAAGGAAAAGCAACGAGACCCAGTTTTCACCCCTTCAATCTACTGCTTGGCCCCAGGAAGGCAGAGGGCAACCCTTCCTTGGCATGCATGGCTGCTAATCTGCTCCGGCCAGAGCAGAAAGCCACAAGTGTACTTCACATGCTTAATTTAAAAATGTAGTAATTTCTGGTTGTAATGTATCATGCTACTGAAGGCTTACAGTTATTTAAAAACCACAGCTCCTTAGCCATTCACAAAAGTAAATACAGACTCTGGCTTTAAGCCAGAACAATAAATGTGTCCTGGATTTGGGTTTCTACTGGAAGACTGAGGAGCATATGGAGAGCTAGACAATAGTTTTATTATTTTCCTGTTAAAACTGTGCATGCTTTTATTTATATGCTTATGATGGCTACATGCTGTGGAGTTAACATCAAAAATTAAAAAAAAAAAAAAAGTTGCTGGAAGAGCCAAGAAATGGCAGGAAAAACATAAAACACACAGATAATGAGACAACACCAGTGGAAGACACTCACCTGCCCACCTCTCCATAGGCTAGAATGGTTGACGATTCCTAAGGCTAAACCTGAGACTCAAAGTCTTGTCTCATCTCATTTGACTTTAACCGCCTAACCAAATTAGCAGCACAGTCACCCCAGGCTCTTTCTGTAGTAAACATGGAACGACACCTCAGGGTGCAATTCAGATCTTAACTTCATTAAATCACTCGCTCAAGATGCCTTGATTACGAGGAGTTTAGGCTGACTGTGTTCTCACTTCGGTCTGGGCACGCACCAAGCAAGCTCCAGACTTCTGACGCACAGAAAGCTAAGACACGGGCAATTTTAGGCTAGGAGAAACATCAGGCACAGGAAGGAGTACGTATGGGCCCAAAAGAAGCAGATTTTTAACAGAGCACTGCAAAAGTTGGATAAACAAGTTTAGGGAAGAGGGGAACCTGGGAACTTGGGACTTGGGGGTGCTAGTGGATGAAAAGCTGGACATGAGCCGGCAATGTGCGCTGGCAGCCCAGAAGGCCAACCCTACCCTGGGCTGCATCAGGAGAAGTGTGGCCAGCAGGGCAAGGGAGGGGATTCTGCCCCTCTGC